>JWHW01025352.1:53900-86709 GCA_000931545.1 Papilio glaucus | reverse complement strand
TTAAAATTTTACACGTTAAATGTTTTAGTGCGAACTCTCTCTTTAACAATCTTTATATGTTACGTAAATGTAAGTTACTTTTATTACATTAAGCTACCGGTAAAAGTAGTTAATTATTTACTTTTACCTTAAATTTCGATAATTATTGATTACTATTTATTTTCAATTAGTCACAGCCTCTACATAGCAAATATATTTTATAAAAGGAAATTATTTAGTCCAAAAAATATATACTCTGCACTGCATAGTATTGATATTAACCTGGTAAAGTATTTTATGTACCCTAAATTTTGGTAAATTATTACCTAATAATAATTGTATATTGTAATAACCTAATAAATAATACTTGGATTAATAATTATTAATTATTTTTCATAAATCATCTAAACGGAGTAAAATATTTTGTGCAGAGTATTAACCCAGCAAAGTATGCGCTTGTGGGTGCTGCGGCACAGCTGGGCGGCGTGGTCCGCATGACTATATCGCTGACTGTCATCATCATAGAGACCACCGGACAGATCTCCAACGCCCTGCCCATCATTATCACTCTGGTCGTCGCCAAGTGGACTGGTGACTTCTTTAATGAGGTATAGACAAACTAATACTTTTTAAAACTCATATTCTGTGCTCTCAATTTCTAATTTTTTAAAATATTTCTTCGGTGTCTAGTATCTTGCAGGAAACACGAATACAATACGTAAACGCGGCTATGCTAATAGTTGGACATACACAGTCTTGGGCAGCATCATGCTGTTGGTTGTGCATCATAAAATACCTATAAGAGTATCTCTTCGACAACGCCAAACCGCCTAAACATATCTTTCAAAATTTTTTAAGGACACGACTAATACACTTGATCGCATCTCAATTGCATTCATGTTCCTCTTGTGCTTACGTCGTTGTGTATTGCCAAACGAGCCTTCATAGACACGTTCTGGTTTCTTAAATAAAATATTATTTATTACTCCAATAGCCATTTTGATTGTAGGGTATCTACGACATCCACATCCAGTTAGCGGGGGTGCCTCTGCTGGGCTGGGAACCCCCGCCACTAACACACACAGTGTACGCGTCAGAGGTGATGTCGCACCCGGTGTTTACGCTGCGCACGGTGGAGAGCGTGGGCCACGTTCTCGAACTGTTGCGACTCGTCTCCTACAACGGATTCCCAGTTGTCGATCCACCGCTGTCAGACCACGTGAGGATATACCTTTACTTATTGATATAGTATACCGATAGATCAAAGCAATAGATTATATTGCTTTGCACAAATGGGCCGACTTGACCATAGAAGTGCACTAAAGATATTTTCGCGTTGTCTGATATCTCTTCTTCTTTTTTCTTCCCCTTTCCCACACAAAAGCCAGCTTTTGCGATGCCAGCTTAAATCCAGCATCGCATCCTTCTGGTGAGCTACTTACTCGTTTTCCCTCTTCTGCTGTATTTGTGATTTATGATTATGTTTACATAGGCAGAGGTGACAACATACAAGCGTCTCCGGGGTCTGATACTCCGCTCACAGCTGATAGTGCTGCTTCAGAATAAGATATACAACGAGAACGCCAACACTACGTGGTCTAACTTAAATGTTGATATGGATATGTTCCGTAAAGAATATCCACGTTACCCATCCATTGACGAGGTATTTATTTGTATTTACTTCCGATTTGTATTCATGAACAGTTTTCTGATTACTTTTATATAAATATGCATTTTATTTTTGATCATGTTCACTCTTCTTATGTCATGTTAGCATGAAAACCTATCATGGCTCAAGTACAAATTACCTTGAGACTATTACAGAATTGTTTGTCATTTTAATTAAAACATTGTTCTTTTACAGTTAGAAATAGAAGAGTGGGAAAAATCATGCTCAATAGACTTAAGGCCTTTTATGAACCCCTCTCCGTACACATTGCCGCATAGGGCCTCATTGCCACGCCTGTTCAAACTGTTCCGGGCCCTTGGTCTGAGGCACCTACCTATAGTCAATGATGTTAATGAAGTATGTTCCCATTTTATGTACTTATTTTTAAAACCAAATAAATGCAAGGAATAGAATATATTGCTTCTGCACTCAATTTTGTAAGGGAGCATTTAATGAGTTAGAATCTAACTTTTAGATTGACCTGTAGTATCACTATGTCAGAATTCCGGCTTAACCCTTAATCGGGCAGAACAAAAAAATTAAAAACTTCAAATGTGAGGTTAATCTGATTCTGATGAAGACATTTGACAAGGCAGGATTGTCAATAAAACAAAACAGTAAAGATTGTTTTTTAAATTTTAGTAAAATATACAGTCTAGGAAGTTAAAATTTTAAAAATATTCATTTAATATATGATGTGGTTGCTTTCATCTTCTATAAAATTGGTAAATGTAAGCTTTTTAAGGCTTACTTTTAAGATTTCTATGTAAATTAGAGCAACTGTAATATGGATGTTATAAAATATGCTAAAAATGTTGTTTTTGAAGTTACGTAGAATGTTTTAAAAATTACTTACAATATAGTAATAGTAGTACTACTTATGTTGAAACAAGCAAATGCCCTTACTTAACTTTGAATGAAATATAAAGTATACTAATTTCTCCATTAAGAATTAACCGAAATGAAGAAACTGTTATGAGTTCTTGAGAAATCACAAACAATGGAAATTGAATTAGTAATGTGTATTGCAAAAAGCAACTTTATGGTGTTTTTAAATTTCAGGTTGTTGGTATGGTAACTCGCAAGGACATAGCTCGATATAGAGTATGGAGACACAGGGGTCATATGGGCATGGAAGAATTACTGTTATCTAGTGAGATTTAAATTGACAAAGCATGTTAAGTTATTGATATTATTTATGCCAAATAGAGGACTTATTGTATAAATAAAAATTAAACACAATTTTATCTTTTTTAAAAGATATTGTTTTATTTCAAAATATACTCATGGGTTTTTTCAGGTTAACAAGGTTATGTTGAAATAGCAAATAAAATAAGTATAACAAACATTTAATGAAATTTAATAAAAACATTACTAATGTGTTTTAAGACCATGTACTTCAGAACTTACGTTATTACAAAGATAATTACTTTTTTCAATTACAACTCAAAAAAACGTCTGGAAATGTAATATTTTCAACAATAATTATGTCCATAAAGGAGTCACCTATAATTGGAGTTAATTCACATTTTTTTTTACCCAAAGCAGGATTTTTCTTATTGCATTTGAAGTATTGACACTCCAAGTTTTTATGTAAACATACTGATAACATGCCACGGAACATATAATATACTCTTTGCCGGAGTGGACACGAGTGACCATAAATAGAACTCGGTTCTTCTGCTTAAAATCTAGTCACATTCTTAAATATTATGTTTGGACGTAATTCTTATAACTCACGCACCAATGGCATTATCACGAAGACAATTTTTTCCCCAGGAGTGACACAACATATGTACATAATATGTTAGATATTATTTTTTCCATTTCACAAGCACAAAACACAGCATCTCAATTATTTACAAATAATTCCCAACCAATGCCGGCCCATAAGTTAATAAATAAGAGTACTGGTAGTATAACCAATATTAAAAGTAGATAATTAACAAATTCATCCATTTAAAATTCCAAGTTACCAAACAATGCAATATGAATATAAGATACTTGATATTCCTAGAAAGTGTTCATTGATTTTGGATATATTTATTTCAATTCTATTAGGTTTTTGACATATGTCATCAAGGAACCATAACCAAATAACTGTTTTTTTTTTATGACCTGGTAAACATAGACCTTTAGGTCTTAACATATGACTCGGGGGCGGGGGAGTACAGAGTTTAGTTACCTTACGTAACCTTTATATGAAACAATTAATGAATGGCTAATTTCATGTAAAGGTTACGTTCCATAATGCAATCACGACCACGGTTTTCCCCGTTCCATTTGTTTCGTTGCATTACAACAGTTGTAAACTCAAGCGGAACTGGAATGGGTTATGGAGCGTCTTGAACGTGATGTAAATAATACGAATGGTGAGTTAGAAAAATAAAGTAAAAGCAACGTTACAATTTGTTGAGTTAATTATATTTAAAAAAATATAATTTTATGTTTAATTTTAATGAAGTATTTAATTAATTAACGTTCAAATATAATAAAAATGTCTTTTATGGTGACCGTTGCATATTTGGTATTTATTGCGACGCGATAATGCTACATAAAGTAGTTTTTCTCAAAAATGACGCTGAATATTTCAACGTCAAACGCTTATGACGATGACGACCCACCTATTCAGAAGAGGTGTGTGAGCGAAAATAATTACGTCGTTGATGACATTTTCACCGCGACCACAACGATCATTATGCGGAACGGATGAGTGATGCATGAGGCGTCGTGAACGCACAGCGGAACCATGCCTAGCACTAGCATCTGTAGTAGTCTGTGAGTGGAACGTAGTTGATATTTTAATACTTTGAGATTTGATTATGAAATGTATTTTAATATATACTGTATAGGTAATCAAAGTTGTGATGGCCTCAGGCGAAGACGATATAAAACATGGCATCAGGCATGTGTTAAATCAAATCGAAAATTTGACCATAGACGAAATTTCTCCATAGTTCTGTTCTACTCACAGGTACTACTGTGTTCTTAATATGTCTTGTAGTAAAAATCATGTCTTGTATAATGTTAGGGTTCCCATCTTAGTGGTTTAGGGGGTAAATGAACGCGATGGGGTTTGTTTTTAGGGCGTTACATTTTTAGGCTTTTTAATTTTTGGTATGATGGTTTTTCGTGATTAAGAAACATGAAGGAATAAGAATATAGACCTGAAAGTAACCTATCTAGCCAAAAATAATTACTTTTTGGCCGTACAGCTTGTTAAAAATAGCTCGATGAGAATTAAAGCTTTCAAATTGGCATGTATGGAGATAACTGTTGGTTGCTGATCAATCGGTTCATCAGACATTGGTAAACAATTACAAAACAGTTTGCAGGTTTTTTGGGAGACCATTACTTTAGCCGTAATTTCAAAGATTTAAACCTTCCATTTCGAAATTATCGGGGTATTTATGATTAATAAATAATTATTTTTTATTTATGATAAATTTTCGGGTAAAATTGTTGGTCCTATGTATTATTCCCACTTTCTTATATATTATTTCTTTGGGGATTTTTAGGGTTTTTGACTAGAGATTTATTTTGATCCAAGAATCTGTAGTCTTCCGTTGTACACGTTATATCCGTACCTATAGATTTGTAACGAACTTTTAAGTGTTACAGTCGTGAATTGACAAACACAAATTGCTTTAGTATAGAGATCTATGCTGTAGAATTGAATGTAGATTACCAGCTGATGATTTGAAGAAGATTTTTACTAATATACTTTGTTGTACGTCAACATAAATTTAAATGTAATTAAAGCGAATAAATTGTTTATCTACAAATTCATTTAATATATTAAGTCGAACAAATCTATATTAGTCTTAAGAATAATAATTACAGAAGCTTGAAAAATTATAAATTGTATGTCTTTATCAAGCAATCAATAGCTTGTTGGGAATCTTCAAAGTATTGTGGCGCCTCCATTCTTGTAATACCATAGTCAGGTTCTAGTGCAGGTAACACGATCTTTGTTCTGCTGCCGCAGCTACTTGTGTTGGCTATACTTTGGTTCAAACTGTCTGTAGCATAGATTCGAGACATAGTTTTGAATGGCTGCGGGGTGTGGAAGCGATGTTTTGAATTATTAGTCATTCTTTTTATTCGGTCAACATTACTTTTTATCGTCATCAGCGTTTTCTGATTTTCGGGAATGTGCAGAAATTCCGTTAGATCCTGAAACAAGGGAAAAATTTTGGGCGTAATCGTTACACATCCACATATAGACAAGTCCTCGAAAAAAATTATTTTAGTATATAATGAAATATATGAATTTAAAAAGCATCGAATGAGATAGTGAAAGCATTTCTCTGGATAATAAAATATTTCATTCATTTCCGTAAAAACACAAAAGATTTAAAATATAGGCATTTATGTTTAAAAAATTGCGTTACTTCGACATGGTGGGAATAATGCACAAACTTAGAGCTGCGCGCTATGAGGCGTACAATAAATTATCGATCTTACCTAAAGCACGGCATGGCGATAATAAATAGTTGGCAAAACAGAATAAAACAATAAATATGTAGAAAATACCTGTTTTATAGCTTCGTATTTTGAGAATATCCACAAGTAAGTTGAAAATATACAAAACAATTTAGTTTCGCTACTGCTGAATCGCAACATGAATTTTAGTATAGGTGGTATGCGATCTCGCTGTAAAAACACAAAATTATTAGTAATTTTACCCTTTTGTAACGTTGAACATTGGTTATCTACCACAATATAATGGGTAAGTTTTGACAACTAAGTAAAATATGACACTCAAGATACTCGAAAAAGTGAAAAACTCTCATCTATACAGAATTTTTTTATCGATTTCGTCGTGATATTGAGCTTTAATTATTCATCACCCTGCCCTTTACCCACTTTATGTGGGGTCGGCATAACTGGTTTCGGTATCCACATCGTCACTCCCTTCTTAATCATATCACCTTTCACGCAATTCAACCATCTTTTCTTACGCATACCTCTGACGCAGATTCATTGTAAACACCATGTATGTAAACTCCATTATTCCCTCATAACATGCCCATACCATGATAACTTGTGTTATCCATTCGTGTTACTCCGCACATTCATCTCAACATTCGCAATTTTGCCGCATGCGCTTTCTTTTCATTGGTTCCTTTAACAGCCCTTTGGGCTTCAATTACTAATATCTGTACTATAATTACGTAGTCACTGTCTAAATAATAGTCTTACTTTGTATATTTTCGGTCCGGTGACCTTGTATCGGGCCAAATTGACGAGCACAGCCGCGGCATATTTCAATACTTCGATGCTGGAAATGGATCTGTTCATGAAAGTCATGTAGGTGTACACATGACCTACTACCGAAGACGCGTTCTTATGGTACATCATTGGGTATACCTCAGTTAATAACTCTGAAATACAAATTATATGAAAATTATGTCAAGACTCTAAAGCAAATATATTTTCTACTAGCTGTGCCCCGCGGTTTCACCCGCCCTGCAATTTTACTTTACTTAAACCAAATGATATTACCTACCTAATAGTAATATATATAATAATACTCTATTTTATAGCATTTTTATCAAACAAATGTTTGACATGGTTCTTTAAATTGATACAACTTTTTTATTTATCAACCGATTGAGATAAAACAATAAGTGTTAAGTGAAGCTTACCACAATAGATTAGTGAAAACCGCACCCAAATCGGTTAAGCCGTTACGGAGATTAGCGCGCACAAACAAACAAAAAATCTTGGAATCATTGTTTATGAAGGCCCCCAATAATAGTTTTTCTCAAATATCTTCTATGTACAGACAGCGATCAGTTACATTTTTATTATATGTAAAGATCTACGGTACTATCATGGTTTGTGTTCGCGCCGTATTTAGACAGAGATAAAAAGCATGTTTAAAATTCAATTTATATTTTAAGCTATGAAATAATACACTAACATAAGACTAACAATATAGTATGTCTTAAAATTAAACTTACCCAGTGATCTAAAAGTACGAATGATAGACACGATGTCGGACATATTTCGAAGCAGCTCCATGGCCTCTTCGTTACGTTCCTTGAGTGACTCCTGCGTGGACTCCAGCGCGCCGCCGCGCCATCTGCTGCGTAGCTCCTGGACCTGAGTGTCTTTGTTGTTAATGCGAACCCGATGGCCGCGGAAAAGAGCCTACAATAATAATAAATTAGAATTTTAATATGTCTAAAAAGTACTTACTTCTGTACTTTACTACATTTATAATAGATTTTTGAAATTTACTACACACCTGAATTTTAGACGCTGCCCAATTTAGCCTTTGTTCCTCTTTTTGTTTGATCAAAAACTCTTTTTGAGCTTCGAACCGCTTACGTGCTAAAAATCCTCTTGCAATAGCCTGTAATTTTATCACTGATTGTCGTTTTTGCAAAAACTCACAACGGATCAGTCTCGTTAACTTCTTTCCTTTCCATAATTCTTGAATAAATTTAACGTATTTAATAAGGTCGTGGTAACGTTTTTTCACAAGGTAACATCTCATATTCTTTTGCAAGCATATCACAGCTGCCTCCTTTTGCTGCTTCATGATTTCCTTTTGCTTTTTGTACCTGTATAGAACCTGGAGGAATATTACAGTCGATCGGAGTCTCAAGAAACGTTGTCTCTGAATGTAACATCTCACATACGCTTGCATCGTTACAATATTTTGTCTGATTTGTAGGTATTTTTGTCTTTGTAACGTAGCAAGTTTATACAGCCTATAATGTCTCTGTATGGTAATTGTTGCGAGTTTTATTTCTAAATACTTCTTACGCTGGATTTTCATGCGTATGACCGATTGTATTATTTTGACTTTCTTTCTATAATCTAAATATTCAGCATAACATTGCTGTACAATTTCTCGACTTTTCTTGCAAGATCGGTACCAATGTTGAATTTTTACGGCAGACACTTTTTGTTTTAAATATGACTGTCTTTCCTGTTTACCTTTAACGTAAGCCCTGAAAGCAGTTTGAATTGTAACGCACGATGTTTTCTGTTTAAGATATTCTGATCGCTCTCCGCGCATTCGACAATTAGCTCTGTATCGTGTTTGTATTACAATTGTTGCTTTTTGCAATTTATTAAAGTTGTTTTTACAAACTCTCATCAACACAAGAGCTCGATAACGTCCCTGCAAAGTTATAGCTGCATTCCTAAGTTGTTCAAATTCTTTTCTTTCGCGGCGCATTAACAAAATACTCGTATACCAAGTCTGTATTTTAATAACAGCATTTCGTAACTGCAAATACTTTGTTCTCTCTGCCTTCGCAATCTGATACAAACGGAAATATTGTTGAATCTTAACAGCAGAATTTCGTTGCAGGACATAATTAGTTCTTTCCTTCTTCATGGTTAAATATGCCCGAATGTATTTTTGAATTAGAACACATGATGTCCTAATTTTAAGATATCCTGATCGCTCTTCGCGCATTTGTCTTTTGGCTCTGTATCTTGTTTGTACAACGATTGTTGCTTTAAGCAATTTTTCGTAGTTCTTTCTACAAACTCTCATCAATATTAGAGCTCTATATCGTCTTTGTAAAATTAAAGCTGCATTCCTGAGCTGTTCAAAATCTTTTTTATCGCAACGCATTTTCATAATACTTATGTACCAAGTTTGTATTTTAATAACCGAATTTCGGAAATGCACATACTTTGTTCTTACTTCCTTAGCTCTGTATCGTGTTTGTATAGCGATTGACGCTTTTTGTAATTTTATGAAATCGTTTTTACAAACTCTCATCAATATGAGAGCTCGATAACGTCGTTGGAAAATTATAGCTGCATTCCTTACTTGTGTAAATTGATTCCTATCGCGGTGCATTTTTAAAATACTCCTGTACCAGGTCTGTATTTTCACTACGGAATTTCGTAACTGTACATACTTTGTTCTCTCTGCCTTCGCTATCTGGTACAAACGGAAATATTGTTGAATTTTAACAGCAGAATTACGTTGCAGGACATATGTCGTTCGTTCTTTCTTCATTGCTAAATATGCCCGAATGTGTTTTTGAATAATAATACATGAGGTCTTAATTTTAAGATATTTTGATTGTTCCACATGCATTTGTATTTTGGCTCTGTATCGTGTTTGTACAAGAATTGTTGCTTTTTGCAATTTTTTGAAGTTGTTTTTACAAACTCTCATCGACATAAGAGCTCGATAACGTCTCTGCAAAATTATAGTTGCATTCCTGAGCTGTTCAAATTCTTTTTTATTCCGACGCATTTTTAAAATACTCCTGTACCAAGTCTGTACTTTAACTACGGAATTTCGTAACTCTACATACTTTGTTCTCTCTGCCTTCGCTATCTGGTACAAACGGAAATATTGTTGAATTTTAACAGCAGAATTACGTTGCAGGACATATGCCGTTCGTTCTTTCTTCATTGCTAAATATGCCCGAATGTGTTTTTGAATAATAATACATGACGTCTTAATTTTAAGATATTTTGATTGTGCCACATGCATTTGTATTTTGGCTCTGTATCGTGTCTGTACAAGAATTGTTGCTTTTTGCAATTTTTTAAAGTTGGTTTTACAAACTCTCATCAACATAAGAGCTCGATAACGTCGCTGCAAAATAATAGTTGCATTCCTGAGCCGTTCAAATTCTTTTTTACTCCGACGCATTATCAAAATACTCCTGTACCAAGTCTGTATTTTAACTACGGAATTTCGTAACTGTACATACTTTGTTCTCTCTGCCTTCGCTATCTGGTACAAACGGAAATATGATTGAATTTTAACAGCACAGTTTCGTTTCAGGACATATGCCGTTCGTTCTTTCTTCATTGCTAAATAAGCCCGAATATGCTTTTGAATCGTGCTAACAGCTGTTCTCATTTTCAAATAGGTTTCTTTATCCTTTAACATTTTCTGTCGTGCTTTCATTCTTCTTTGTAAATTAATAATCAAAGTTTTAAATCTTATATACTGTGCGCGACATTTCTTCCCCCTATATACAGCTTGTATCTTTACAGTTATCTGCTTTAAAGCCAAATAATTATTTCTCGCCTCTCTCATTTTCATTAAAGCAATATAACGTTCTTCAATTGAAGTAACAGATTTTTTGTAAATTAAGAATTGTCGCCGTTGTTTTGTCATTCTATAAAAACTTTGAATCACGATAATACTTTTGATTTTTACAGCTAGCATATGCATCTGTTGTCTCATCAGTATCTTGCCCTTATACTTCTCTTCAATATAAGAAGCATACTTCCTTAAGCGCAAGAATTTTTTTCTTTCAATGAAGCATCGAATTACGCTCTGCATAACTATTATTTTTGTCACTATCTTTTGGTAACGTTTTCTACAAATCCAACCTTTTACACACGCTTGAATTTTCCTCGCTGCCTGATATCTTTTGTCCGCTTGTCTTAATTGAAGAACTTTTAGAATTTCACGCGCTTCTCGAATCTTTTTAATGCCATAATACCACTCTTCAATCATTAGTATCTTACTTTTCATTTTCTGGTAACGATTACGGCATAACCATCTACGGAAATATTTCTGTATAATGATGGTCGCGTAAGTCAGTTGTTGCATTTTCACCTCGACCATGCGATTGTATTGTATTCTGCGCCACCATATTTGAATCACACTTGCCGCGTTATTCAACCTTTCCTGTAATTCTTGTGCCTTTTTCTTTTTTTCCAGCACAATAGCAAATTTCTTTCTCCACCAAGTCTGTATGACATTGGCTGCTTTCATAAACAGTGGAGCACGGAACACATGTATCAGCTGCCAGAGTAGAGATAAGGTTTTCTCTCGGTGCCCATCAGCAATATCCGTAGCCTTTATATCTCCCACGATAACAAAATTAGCTTCTTTCAACGCGTTCATAGCTACTTGAACGTTATGTATTTTCTGCAAGCGTGATATTGGCGGAGTTCGCAATTGACTCAATAAGCCATTCTTCATTAGAATTACTTCCATAACTTTGGTCAGTCTTACTCCGTCCCTGATATCCACAGCGATATTGTGCACTGCGTATTTATATTCATCTAAGTAAGATTGTTTATGACAGACAACGTAACCGAGAGGCCGTAAATGTTTAGTGATATCGCCAATACCAGCAATTAGCTCCCTCGTGAAACGGATTAGGATTTCTCGACTATCTTTGCACACGGCGTTTCTACGGAATAAACAAGGATCGTGCGGTATCAATTTTTTCTGCTTCGCTTGATCTAGGAAGAAAACCAACATGAAAAATTTTTTAAGTGTAAATTTCTTAATAGCTTCCATGTAAGCAGGCAAAAGCATATTTGGGGCGCTCGATTTTGAATTTTTATTTTTTAGAAGCGGGTTTTTAAACATTCTCTGAATAATGAATGTTGTGAGGCCTTCGATATCATTATTTGATTTTAGTTGTAAGACGAATCCGTAAATAGCTTCCAGACCGACTCTAAGCCACAATGGATTGTACGATAGTATCAACTCCATTATAATTTTCTGTAGTCCCACATCTAAGTGAAGATTGCGATCGTTTCTTATAGCAATTAACTTTTTATCAATCTGTAAATATAGTTTAACAAATACTTGTGATATTTCTGGGCTCAACAGTAAGGCTCGTGCGGACCGCCGTAGACTTATCAATCTGTGACTATTATGATACGTGCTGCTGACTTGCTCTTTTGTTGGAGCTACGGGGATTTCTTTGTTTCTATTTTCAATCCATGCTTTACCTAAATCAATTTTTTGCTCAACGTTACTGTCGAGATCAGCCGGAGGAGTCAAAATATAGTTAAGCCATCTTTTAAACTCTTGTTCTATCTTATCTACCGCTTCCACGTCGTAGAAGTAAGTAGAAGACGAAAATGGATCAACTGTAAATGATTGAGAATAAACGTTTCCCACCTGATTTAGCGAAATATTTTGACTTACGCTTTTATTCGCCTCCGATCGTGTATTTGATACCCTACTAGGTGTTTTGTTTTCGTTAATATCAAATTTACTTTTGCATTTCGCAGTCTTTTTCACCATTGGTATTGGAATTTTCCATAGTTCTGGTTCACAATTCACTGATTTTTTTGACCATGTTTGCTTCGCGAGCCCTGATATACCGCTTTTGTCTACATTTTTATCAAATGTACGATTAATTGTAAATGTAGTCATCTGATTATCTGTCTTGTCAAATGATTGCGTGTGGAAAGCAATACCACTCTCTTCAGGTATTGATTGAAGAGGTGGAGTTAGAGATCTTGGAGGAGATCTGTCTAATTTCAACTCACTGTACTTGTTATGTTCATAAAAAAAACCGTTTCTCCTATCATAATTTTCTCTAAGTTGATTTTCCTTAAACAAAGCTTGTCTGCATAATTTCGGATCTCTAATGAAAGGTTCATACCTCGGTTCGGAATTCATTTGAGGGTAATCCAAGAAAGTATTCGGGGAATCCTTTGTATATGTGTCTGAATTAAGTTTCATATTTAGGTTCGTATCGTTTATTAGTTCTTGAGTCTCGTTATTAATTTTTGGTAATACTTTTCTTTCAGTTGAAAATCTCGGAGGGAAAAAGGACAAGTCACTGATGCGTGAGATTTCAGTGTTTATGGAAAAGTTTAGACTGTTTATCTCCTTGGGAGATGATGTATTTGGTATTTTCTTACTTTTCGTCGGTGATTCTAACTCTTCGTTCTCTTGCACTGAATTGTCTACAGTCAGCCATTTATTTGGTGGCTGGGATGAAGTCATGCATATTATTGATCGAGTGTCATTTTCCTTGTCAGAATATTTAATGTCAAGACTGTCGTTAAATTCGCTGTCGGAGTTCACGCTTATTAATATTTTAGGACCTTTGTCTAACGTTACATTTTTGGATTGCAATGTTTTTAAGGGTGTGAAAGTAAAGTTATCAAACATATCTGTAGCAAATGTTTTAAGGTCTTGCCTATTTGAGGGTTTCAAAATATTTCTCTTCATTGGAGAGTTTAATTCATTTTCACATGATTTAGTGTTGTTTTGTAGATTTTCCTTTCTAGGTTTTCTCATGTTAGCAAATATTTCCGATATATCGAACTTTAATTCACTGTCTGGGGAAAATTCTAATGGGCACCTACTTACATATGGGTCAATACAATGTTCGTCATTTGAAATATTTTCTTTGTCACAAATTTCATAAGTCCTGTGTTGAATCGATTGAACCACACTTACTGCGGTGTCCACTTTTCTTTGTGTTTTGTAAATAGCTTCAACTCTCTTTTTAGTTACACATACAGGCGACTTTTTTATAGCTTTTTTTTTAATCTTACCCGGCGAAACTTTCAGTGTTTTTGTTGAATTAACTTTTCCTTTAATATTCTGGAAGATAAAAATCAATTTTTAATACATAGTATGTATGTCAATAACATACTACTTATTTAGTCAAAGCTCATGGGAATATCACAAGCAAATTTGTAAAACGATTATAGATATACCATAATTTATCAATAAACAATTATAAAAACCACAAACCTAGCAGCTAATCTTATATTCTATTAGAAATATAAGGTAAAACATGTTTTACAGCAAAAGGGACTATAGAGTACAGTAAAGCAGATAAGTTTTCATTCAATGAAAACAACCCATGTCTATCTAATATGACCTATTATGACTCTTACAGGGCATGCTGCTCATTACATATTAAGTGATCACTAGAAGCTTAAAACATACCAGAAGACATTATTGATGACAGTGATGGCAATAATAATATTGTTTTTGTTTTTTCTTAGCTTTTGCAGATTATAACTCTTGAGCTTATTTTACCAAGACAGACATTTAATGCTAAAAACTGATTAAGTGCAATGAGACAGATAAACTGCCTAGCTTATAGTTTTTTGATTAAAGTAACAGTTGAACTGGGCTAATCAAGATTTGTCATGAGTTATTGAGAGTTATATTAAAAACAACATCTTAAAATTAAATTAGATGAACCCGTTATCACACTACATCAACCTACAATAAGCTTAACCTATAAAATCTTTAAAAAATTACCATAACAGACTTCAGTACCACAAGGACATCAAATCTCCCCCTGTTATCATTAGTAAAACGGATGGTTTCCCTGAGAGCTGTCGGCTGCATTGGTGTCCACACCATAGTGAGACTATAACATGTCTCAGGTTCCAAGAAAAGGCCATCCTCAGGTAAATCTATTATGAGGCCTTGAGGCAAAGAACGTCCAAGTATAATCTGCAAATATTGATATAGCTACAGTTTTTGTTTTTTTATTATGAATTATACTATGAATGATTTTTGATTAAAATATTGATTTTTTATTAAAATACAGGCTGGTTGATTCTATTTTTTTTCAGGATTTAAAATTGCTCCTGGTTGGTTATTTGGCAGGACTAGCAATTTCATTTATATAACTATTCAACACATAATTTGCCATAAATTTAGTCAATAAAAAAATGCTTATATACACAAAGTAAAGCGCCTGGTCAGGTTCAACACCACAACCAACAGTATGTAAGTAGGGGCCTAAACCACTGAGCCACAATTGCTCCCTGAGTCACCACTGCTCCCTTAAACTTTTTTTACAAATTATACTAAATTTTACAAAATTATAATAAGATTAAGATGTTTATTCTTAAAACTGAATATAAAATGTAGTTCTTGACTTGGGGACATGTAATTAAACCACAAGCTTAGGATGTAGACTGACTTCTATTCTATGATACATTTATATCTACCATTCCCATGTATTTATATACATATACCAACAATCCCCTTTTTAGATTTAAAACATTGAAATTATACAAAACTTATAGAATAAAAAACCATACACAAATATGATAATCCTTTCCTTTTTGGGAAATGAAAGCAAAAATAAAACATATTAACTTGGGGATATGTAATTAAAATACGAGCATAGGATGCAACATGACTTTTATTACTATTAATTTATATCTACTCTTCCCATATACAAAACACAAATTAGCTGTTGCCAAATGAGTGGTTCCAATTATATAGATTATGAATATGCAATGCAACTTGATGGTCTTAGACAAATCTAAGAATAGAAATTCAGTCATAATGTGATCGAAAAAATACCTGTTGAATTTGTTTCGTCGGGTTGAATATTTCTAAATATCTCTCACAGGACGTTCCGATAAGAACATTTTCGAAAACAACTTGAGGAGGCTTAGAAAATGGTGCCAAAAAGAGCCGGGGACATTCTTCTTTTGGCGGACTCTTTTCTATGTTTTCGGTTCTCCTTGATTTTTTAATACGCTCTGGCGTATTATCTATCTACAAATTATAAAAACACGGTTTTAATAAATCATATAATACAAGTAAGAAATATATCAAATTAAATCAATACACTTACTTGAAAATACATATTTTCAGATTACTTCAATATTTTGCAGTTATACAACAGTTACTGCAGTACAATTATCCAAATTTATAGTCACATAGTATTTTTAATTCGTCTATAAGCCTATGACGATTAACAACAAAAAGTATTCAAAGTCAAAAAGCATATAAAGTAATTAACAAAAGCACAGAGCATTCAAATTTTTAAACCAACTGACAAAACAAAACTGACACTCTGGTGGTGCATTAGGGTGGTGCCCATGCCTAGGTGCCAACCTTGAAAACGGTATGCGGTACCTATATTGTTTATGACACGTTAAAAAGTATTATTATTGTTTATTACGTTATTTTTAACATTCCACGGGAAAAAGGCCAAATTAGGTTTTAAGTGACATCAGAGTTAATGCAAAATTAGAGACAATTCCACAAAATAACTGGTATAACTAAAGAAAAGGTATCATATACCATAAACTATTTAAGGGCTTATTGTACTTTAAGAGCAAAAACACAATTTTTTACCGCTTAAACCAAAAAGCTTTACACGAAGAAAGGCATTTAACCAATTGGATACCACTAGAAATTATATAAAATATAAATCAATAATTATGAAAACTCCCGTAATGCTGTAAGGTTTTATCAAAAGTTGCGACTTGCTAAATAGTCTTTGAAGTCAATATATCGTGTAAAATTACATGCATCGTGTAATGTAAGGTACCTGAGTCTATACCTTACCGTGGGTAACCGATTTGGCGCTTGTCGTACCGAAACGCTAAAATGGTACCATTTTTCTACGATTTTTTTATGTATCAGTATTTTACCAATTTCAACAGTTGAAGTGGGAATCCTTATTCTTTTATCCATTTAAAGGGTTTTCGCCAAAAGTTTATTCCTTCTAGACTTGTTTTACACTGGTAACTTTTATTCGTTGATCGAAGTTTTTTGAGTGGTAGAGTAAAAAAAGCCATTTTTTTTCGTTGGCCGAGTAAAGACAAACAAACAGGGTAAATAAAGAGAATTGATACCGTTTTTTGATCCAAATATACCGATCTCATTTCGGTAACCTTACCGAATCTGCAGTTTCAGTTACCGTGGCTTTCCACTGGCGTAAAATTGTGAAACGAATAAAGCTTTCTTTCTTTCTCTTTGAAAAAAAACGAGAAAAAAATATGTTTTATGTGCATGTTTTTGGCAGTGTAAATGAGTTTAAACCCACGGTTACAAAAACGCTGTCACTAGGGTAAAATCGTTTCGCGATACAAGTTTTCTCTCTATCCTTTTCTCTTAAAAAATTAGATGACAATTGTGACAATGTTTTATAAGGTTTCTTGTGAATGTTATCGGTAGTGAAAACCCACGGTGACACTTGGCATATACCTATACGTCTAATTTCTGACTCTGATCTGTCATTCACTCCTTTACTCAGCTCCTCAGCAGTGCTTAGTGCCACTTCTGTCATTTCGACGCTTAGAATTTTTCGTGGGCCCTCCTGCTCGGGACTGTCGACATTTCCATCTGTATATCTGTGATTCAGTCAATCTGTCTTAAGGTAGGTACAAGTTCTTGCCACGTGCAGTATAGGATAGACTCTGTTAAAAACACAGGATTATTTTTACAGAAACCTTATTTTAAGAAACATGGCCGAGTCTCAGACGAACGATAATACTACTTGCGTAGTTTGTTTCAAGAATGTCTTGTATTACTCAATTGGGGAATGTGACCACCCCGTTTGTTTTGAGTGCTCGACTCGTATGCGAGTGCTTTGCTTGCAAAATGAGTGTCCTATCTGTCGTCAGGATCTTTCAAGGGTAAGTCATTTTTATCTATAAATCCTAAATAATAATTAACTGAATTTAAATTATGTCGCAACATAATCATTAAAGTGTTTATCGATTGGTAAAGATTTCAGGAGAACAGATTCAAGCAAGGCAATAAAAAAAATAACCTGTTACGTTTTTTACTCTAATTGTATATATGGAATGGATATAAGGAAAGAGTGTAGCGGGTCCTATTTCTTCCAAAGTCCACTTTTCACTACTTTTCTTGTTGCAAAAGGCAACATTGTGTCAGGTCATAAATTTAAAAAAAAAAACAGCTTTAAATATTATCAAATGTTGGTCCTGTATAATATACATGTGTGTTTAATATTATTAAAATTAATAGTATTTTTAGGTTGTATTCACCGAATACATTCTACCTTATAAAGAGCTTCGTACCAAGGTGTTTAGTGATAGACTGTTTGAAAGACAGTTCAAGATAGGATTCTGTATTGAAGAAATAAAAAGAGAATATGAAAAATTGCTGGAACATCGCTGTAAAATCTGTGAGAAAAATCCACCGTTCCATACTTTTACCATGTTGAGTGACCACATGAGGCGGGTCCATGAGCGCTACTACTGTGACCTCTGTGTCAAACATTTGAAGGTAAGATACAGATAAACAATCATTAGTAAAGTTTAAAAAATATTTTACCTATATTCTTTATAAGGTTTACAACTAAGTTTAAACATGTGCTGGGAGTTGGTACACTGGTATTAATAAATAAGGTAAATTAATACTACTAATACTTCAATACTATTTATGTTATAAACATTTACTTTATTAAAAAAAAAGAGCTTTTTCTTTAAAAACTGAGTTATTTCAATGATTTGGATTTATCAATTTGGAATTAAAATGAGTGTTTTACCAACATTTCATGACCATCACTTTATCATATATCAAAATTAAGTGAGAAAGGTGTGTCACCATCATGCCAAGTGAAAAATCCAGGATCTCTGCCTACCTGTCTGGCTTATGGGTGTGAAGGCATAATATTATATATCTTTTGATGTTCGGTTGGGAAGCCCAGAAATTGGTATAGCTCTCTGTAATGACAGAGTGAGGGGAGCAAAAAATATATCTGTGAAAAGATTTAATTTCCACACTTACCGGGGTAAACTCAAAGATATATCTAGTCTGTTTTGATATTCTATGAGTTACAATCATACATCCATTCCATTCTTCTGCTAATGTTACTTAATAGGTTTAACTGTGAGTTATTTATAATATTGTTGTTATTTGTAGATATTTACTAGTGAACGGAGATGTTATACACGTCAAGAGCTGGCTCACCATCGACGAAAAGGAGATATAGATGATACATCTCATAGGTAATAAAGTTTCATACAATAATATTTATTGACATAATTTATTTGGTAATGAAATTAAATAAATAATTATCTCTTACAATAATAATAATCTCTAATTAACACTGTATAAATAACTAAAGTGTAATTTAGACAAAGTGTTTACATTAGACACTTTTAAGTATTAATTTATCAGTTTAACTGCCTAATTGATATATTAGTTTAATTATAACAGGTTTGAGTTAAACAAATACATGTTTTCTTTTTTTAGTAATAACAAATGTAGTTTTACAACTGTGCACAACTGTTGAAACACCAACTATCTAGTATGGATGCTAGGTTGCGTTAAACAGTAACAAAATACATTTGCAGAAATTGCTTCACACAAGTTTGCAGAACACTCACTATAATATAAATCATACAAAAGGTTTTGGAGAAAAAGCACAGAGACATTTCTATCCAGATTTTTTAAAATTAAAATTATAGGGTAGCTCTGTCATGGAAAGAGATGATCACACCAACATACTGCTTGCATAGGTTTGGTACAATATTAGTGGCAATAGTAGTAGAGGGAACATTCCACAACATGCACAGTTATTATGTATGTGATCAGGACATAAGGTTACTCTATCCAGCCTGGTTCTATCATGTTAAAATAGCTGTCACCAGTGAGCGCCATCACCAGTGTCTTAATCTGGGTTCACTTAATTTATACTTGGCAAAGTTATAGCTTATCTGTATCGCCTAGCCTCAAGAGTTTGCAGTGTGAGGCATAGCTTTTCTCTTTTATTTGCAACCATATATACCCATGTGGCATTGAGATCACTCAGGCCCAATCAATCGGAACCGATGCGGAGTAGTACAATTAGAACACCACAACTTTGGCATTTATTGTACACATTCTGTTACAACACAACAAAATATCATTTGGTTATTTTCTGATAGTTATGATGAACAGGGGTCACCCTCTCTGCGAGTTCTGTGAGGAGCGCTTCATGGACGCGGATGAGCTGTACCGGCATCTGCGCAAGGAGCACCTCTACTGCCATCTGTGCGACGCTGACGGCAAGAATCTGTACTACTCGTCGCACTCGGCGCTCGCCCACCACTTCCGCACTGACCACTACCTCTGTGAGGAGGGCGATTGTGCCGGGGAGCACTTGACAGCGGTGTTCAGAAGCGAAATCGATCTCAAAGGTAAGATGTGACATAACTGCCTGGAGTGGTTAAAAAAAAGAGTGAAGGAAAAGGTCCCTATGGCACCTCATCAAACTAAACACAGTAGCATAAGTACCTTACTTAACAAATCTTAGCTGTGCTGTTCAAAAAATAATGCATTTTCAGCTCATAAGGCTACAGTGCACGGGAAGGGGATGCCCCGGGGCGCGGCGAGGCAAGCTAGAACGCTGGAGTTACAGTTTAACATCACCCCACATCCGGTAGTGCAGCGTACGCCTAGGTGTGTTTCTATATTTTTTTTTTATTTTTAGGCTTGTCACAATAAGCCTAAAATGCTGTTTCTATATTAATTACAGCTTGTTTTGTGAAGTGTGTGTGTGAAGGACTCTCTGGTATGTGATCTTGTACTGAATGAGTTTTCACGAAAATTTTGTTGCAATTTTCCTTGAAAAAATTCCTAAAAAATTAAGTAAAAAATAAACATAATTTCTGCCCGAACACGATATTAAGAAGGTCAAATGATGATGAACCTAAAAATGTTTATTTTATTCTTATTATTCCGGTGATAACATATCAGTACCATACACTATTTGGCTATTTTCATTTTGAGTCTATACAGTTTAGGAACCTCTGAAATCATTAATTATTTTGCTTGCCTTAGAATTATACTTCTGGCAACTTCAGTCAGCAAAATACGGAAATATCTATTCTTCACATACGCTTTTAATCGACACCAGACAAATCATTTTTGTGTCTTTTGTAACTCCTGCTCCTCCTCCTCCTCCTCCTCCTGCTTTCATATAAAGAGTTTGTTTTTGCATATACAATAGAGAGAGGGCGGAGCCCCCGCCAGTAGCGAGTCCTCCGGCGCCGGAGCCCCGCATTGACACGCGCAACAACGAGCAGTTCCCGCTGCTCACCACAGCCTCGCCCGCGACCAACCTCATACTTGCGCCATCGAGGTCTTACAAAGGTAACATTCAAATTTAATAAATAATTAAAGAAGTCTCTTGTAATGTTCAACTAAAAAATAAAAGTGGGGAATTGATTATTATATTGTCATATCTTCTAAGTGTGAAAAGTGTATTGCCATATAGCACTTTTATTTAACAATGTTCTGGTTGATGCACTTAGGTTACAGTTCATTGTATAACACTTGCCACATAACAGTTAAGTTATTAAACAATTAATTAAACAATAATAATATCGTGGACATTAACACACGGCCATCTGATCCCAAACTAAGCAGAGCTTGTGCTATGAGTTATTGAAATCTGCAATCTTCTAGCAGATATTGTTTTATATCGATGATCTATTAATTTGAGACCATTTGACAGGTGCGGAAGGTCTGACCCGCAACGACAAGAACTTCCCCGCTCTAGACGGCTCCGGTCCGTCCCGAAGCGCGCCGCCGCCCGCGCCCCGCCCCACCGCCCCCGTCGCCGCCACTATACTCAGAAACTGTACGTAACCGAATGATTCCTAGATTTTATCTGGCGGCACGGTAGCGCCGCCGCATACGCGGGACTTTTGACCCCCTTGTAACTTCGTTGTACATGAAGCAAGAAGTTTGAATTTTTAGGGATCAAGAGATAACTGGCTATATTGCCAATTTTAATAATAATTATACCTCTTGAATTAATGAAAGTTAGTGTTTAGTCTATAGAGAAAAGAAAAATGAGATATCCCGATTTTTTAATAGATCCGAATGCCCACCACCTGTCTATAAATACTGTGTAAACTCTATATAACGACTTTTAAAAGTCTGGAATAATTTCCTTTCGCGTATTTATATATAGATAATTGAATTTCTACCCTCTTTCATTTGCCAGTAAACATATAAGTAAATCTGATTTTACAATGTTAATAGGTTGCAAGTCACATAACATCAAGTATGACATTTTCTCAATGCCAACTCCTATAAAAATGAGTAAGCAGTACTATTATGTATATGCCATTTGTTACAGCTAAGCCCAGTGTGTCCATACAAGTCCACAGCCAGCCGGCCAGCGCGAGCAACTTCCGTCTGACCCAGACAAGCGCCAACCGGATCTCCATACCGGCGAAGAAGAAGCAAGTCCCGCTGAGCGATGACGACTTCCCGTCTCTTGGAATCGCTAAAGACGATCATCCGAGCATCGGCTCCGGCACCATCCAACCGCCGAAGGTATTACCACAATATATTTAATTAAGGAAAAATCATGTTACAACTTATTGATAGTAATAATAAACAGAAAGCGACTTCCGCTTTGCGAGTTCACACTGGCAGCACAAAACATTCACATAAAACATATTGTCATTTATTTATCTCTCCTTTTATGACTTAAATTAATATGTTTTTTTATTGGCGAAAACCTTTATATTTCTGAATTGTGTGTTTTTTTACTGTTAAGATTTTTGTTTGAGTGAAATGAAAAGCTGTTGGTTCTCCAAATCTTTTAAAGTAAATAAATATATAAATCTTAATTTTTTAGAGATTTTACCTTGTATAGCGATTTTACGCCAGTGGAAACCCCTCATAGTGATCAACAAAACAACATTGTAATATTTATTTCTGTCATTAATATTTATTTTACTGACTTATGATTGTATATATTTTTTAAAGGTCTCAATGATTAACAGCGAAGAAATGCAGGCGTTCAAGAGCAAGGCTACAAATCACCAACCAAAGAAAACAAATCATAAAAACACTGAAGCTTTCCCTGCACTGTCGTCAACAACTACCCCATCGGCCCCACCTCAGTGGATCAACGTTTCTAAATCGAATAACAAGGCGAAACCCAAAGCCGAGCCCGCGCCGCCACCGCCCAGAGCGCCGGCCTTCAACCCGGCAGCTGATTTTCCAACATTGCGAGTCAACGCGGCGAAATCTAAAGTCATTAAAGCCCAGCCACAACCAACTCCTGTTACTACTACTGCTACTATTAATACTGAAAATTCGAAGTCCAAGAAAGAAAAGAAGAAGCAAAGTATTAATTCCAAAAAAGAAAATCTATTTGACACAAATCACTTCAACGATTTATGCGAAAATAATAATAAAGAAATGGCCTACATCACTCCGAGTGTAAATAGCAACAACCAAAGTTCGGAGACGGATAGGAAAATTAAAACTGTAACTGAGAACACAACAACCTCAGCCGGCAGCAAGAATCGAAATAACTTCACTCTGACACAGAAAGAGTATCCGCCGTTGACTCCTAACAATGACAACTACGTCCCAGAGCGTCAATGGAAACCGGTTAAGAGTACGCCGAATGGATGCGTTACTAGCCAAAAACGGCCGACGGTGAAGTGTGATGGAATGACGTTCACAAACTCAGCGGGGCAAGTGTTCCCCGCTCCGGTCCACGCTTACATACCGCCTCCCGACTTTGAATTACGAAACCGGGCGTTGGTCAAAATGTTTACGGCTGCATTGGGGGATATCGCAGCGGTTGAAAATTTCAAAGCAGCGTCCAGAGCGTTCCGGGACAGTACTATAAGCGCGGACGATTTTTACCAGTCTTGCCAAGCCGCGCTCGGCTCCCAGCTAGAATACGTGTTACCAGACTTGGTGGCTCTGTTGCCGGATATAGCGAAGCAGCAGGAGTTGGTGGTGGGAAGAGACATCAGCTCGCTGCTGGAGGTGTGCAAGACTTGCGGCCAGCTGGTGGTGCCCGACGACCGCATCGCTCATGACACGGCCCATTGGCCCCCACTAGCGCCGCGTTAGACACGGCCTATACTATTATGATACGTACTACAAATTACCTACTCCCCTGTAGTGATTTCTTTTATAAGCATTGCACACTGCCCTGCATCAAAATGAATAATAAAGGCTTCTACTATAAGATACGGCATTAGAAATAGTTACCCCCATTGGTTATGATCAGGACCTAGATTATAATTATGTTAGATAATATGGACATTGATAAATCACAAATGGGTTGGTTGCAGAAACTAAATCTGGAGCCAGATGTCAAATCTCTAGTCTAACATTGTGTTGTACATGTTAACATACCCTTAACATATACTTGACCCCTTGAATCGGCAGTGGCGAGATATATATAATCCAGGTCCTGCACCTGATCAAATAACAGATAAGGGTATAAATTTGTTATGCCGTATCTAAGACCGCATAGTGACCGACAAACATCTTAAAAGTGAGTTGTTTGTAATTAGCGCTTGCACGGTACTGTTTCGTTAGTTATGATTAATTTATCGTAATTTGTCAATTATGTTGCTTTTTGCGCAAGTTGTTTTGCCGGTCACTATATTTGCTCCGTTCACTGTGCTCTGTTCATTTTAACGTGAGATTTTATTAAAGACGAAAATTTATTGTTTTGTTGTTTAATCAATTTTAATTCTCTTGTAGAATAATAGAGCGTAAAAAACCGAATTTATTGACATTTAAAATTGTAAAATATTAATATAGATATTGTAAATAATAATATTTTTATTTAAATTTGGCACCATGTATTTATTATAAAACACCCAATTATTTTGAAATCGTAAAAAAAATTACACCGAAGTACTTGGTTTTTTATTTAATCTGTATCACTTTGTTTTTAAAACTGGCAGGTAGGGTTGTTTAAGTTTTATTTCTTTTCAACTATGTGTTAGATCAAAAATATTTTGGTAGTATTTTTTTTTCTTTGCAAAACATCTCATGCTGTTGTGAATAGAGCACAGGCCTAGGGGTATTTTGATTGTAAATTAATTGAAGTAATTTTTTGCATTGATAATTTGAATATGAATTTTTATACATACAAATATAGGTTTTGGTTAATTAGTGTTTTAAAATTAAAATTAGTTTCGAATGACTCTCTCGAGCTCGAGGATGTACAGCTTTATTTAGTTCGTACCATAATTTTTAAAGCTGTGGATCAAATTATCTCTCCCCTGCTTTACCTGTTGTCCAAGGTGAGCGACAATATCAAGTAATTGTACGTATTTGTGGTTTTTGTTTTCGCCATCTGACACACATGTCGCATAGTATCGCATCGCGTTGAGTCGCATTTATCGCTCACCTAGGTCGCGTTAGGAAAACACTGTCGAGAGAACTCTAATTATGGCATAGAAGCTACTTTTGTAGCTATAGTCCTGTTTACTTGGTCACTCTCCTGAACTATATTTCTGGGGGGAGGGGGGTTATTTTGTGTCCCGTATCGATTTTTATTATGAAAAGATTTGTGACGGCACTGCGTTCGATTCCCAATGGTAACATAAAATGCAAAGGTAATCAGCATCTGTCTGATTAATTCGATTTATTATGTGGTCCATTATTCCTTTGAGTGTGTATCATTGGTAGACCGCGTGAAGACAATTGCCTCTAATTCTCTCCGCAGTGGCTTGTGCCCATAACTTGTACATATTCATCACATGAGACTCGCGCGGAATGCGACACTAACCTTCTTTACGCCTTATATCCACTCGTGTGATTTTTTATAGAAGGTGGCAAACGAGCAAGCAGTTCAGTCAATATTACGTGACTGCTACCCATAGACACCTGCGACAAGCAAATCAGTTGCAGATACGTTGCCTACCTTTAACGAGAATAAACCGAAAAAACATATTTAACTTTTCATCCCCTCCTCCGTCAGATCCTCTGCCGATCCCTTCCTTATTGGTAAAGGACTAGAATTGAGCCTATTACTATTTTTGGTTTGCTATTTGTAGCGAGCTACAATGTTAAACGATGTTCGTCGACCTTGTTAGATTATTTCACGACGTTAATATTTTTGAACGCTGGCTAAACAAAATCATGTCAGATCAGACTCAGGTCTCATGTTTTTTGCCACGAGTTGCTTAATCAATTAGGCTATAGAACTAGAATATCACACTAACGTGACCCTGTGCTGTTTCAAAACGGTATTATGATTATTAATACGATTGTAAATGTTACTCCGTGTAAAATATATTTTTTTAGTTAATATATTTTTCTACTTGGTGCAAATCACTCGCTTTAATTTGTGTTTATAAATGATTTGTTTCGTTGCAAAAAAAATACTTTTGTACTTTTCCATTAAAAAAATATTATTCTAGAATTGTAGTATTCAAAACAATTGCATATATGTAATTTATAAAATCAATATTTCATTAATATTACCATTGGTATGTGTTCTGATTAAATATAGTTCATGTTTATACCTATAAGTATTTTAATTTTTATAAAGTGAATTTTATATATCCTAAGACTCAAGCCCTGGGCGAACAATGTTAAATACATGTGGATTGATAAAGTACAGGGAACAGATTTATGGTGACCAGGATTAGATCAAAGTGAATACGATTTAGGTATAGATGTATGGATGGATGGACAAGAGACATTAACACAGCAATAGCTGAGTAGTTTAGGTGATCCGATGGAATTTGTAAAAATGTTGAGTACTTGAAATCTTCTATTATAAAGGCGCCGTGTGTGTTCTCTATAGAAAGATATAGACTCCGAAACGGCTGGACCAATTTCAGAGTCGGATCGGATGACATTTTCAGGAAATCTTCAGATTGGCCTCGCGGGTGATAAGTTTTGTACCGATCGGATCAACATAATTAGTGCTACCTGGACAAAACCGGGTCGGATCACTAGAGTTTGGTAAACCATTCTCGGTGAACGCGCACAGACAAACAAAAATTACACATCGAATGATAAAGTTTCGTCATTTCATCCCGAATCTCTGACATTGTATTTTATTCTTCCTTTACGAAGTTATAAGCAAGACGATTTATACAAAAAAGGAAATTCCTACGAATGCATCGATTAAGAAGCTAACATTATTTGCTTTCGAAAGGTAAAAATGATACTGAAAGTCTCCGGCAGCCGGTGTCTGCACCAATAATTAAATGGAAGGTGGATAAAGTTGAAGGGTAAGAATAAAAAATAAAATCGCCAATCTGTTCTATGTAAATGTCTTATTTATTTTAATAGAAAGCCTTTATCTGGGATTTAGACACATTGCAAAAGGCTGCCTCTTAAAAGGCCAATGAATCAAGCTGTTGCGTGTAGACATGTTCAATATATTGTAAGATATTTTATCTTTTTTTTGCCAAAATTATTTATCGCTTCCCCATCCCAAAAATCCTTTGACGAGTCCAGTGATACCCGCGCCCTGCTTTTTACTGTTGGCAGCACCAGTTTTATCGTCCAAGTTGGGGAACTCTATGAAGTTGCACGCCAAGTCGAAGAACAACGGCTTGCAAGGTATGGGCTCCATTGGTGGCGGCAGTTTGTAAATGTTCGGATTTTTAGTTAGCACTTGCGTGTCCTCTCTATAATCGTCGAGACGATCGACTAACGGCTTCTTGTCTTTGTAAGTTTTTCCACTCGAAGTGTATTTGTTTTCTTCGTCATCCTCCTCGTCTTCCAAGACAGAATCCGCATGTACTATAAATTTGCAGCTCTCTATGTCTCTCTGAAGCATTTCTAATTTATTTTTCAATGGCATATCCTTGATCTTCGACATCGTCTCAGTAATGTAGCCAGTACTGCGCTCCAACATAGCGAGAGCTTCTCTGAAGCGGCGCAGTCCGGTCAGCACTTGCGCGATGTAATAACAACGGAAAGCGCGGTAGGCGTTCATCGCGGTTTCAATCTCTCTCTGATAGACATCGTCAGTATCAAATCCTGGCAGTTGCTGAAGTTCTGTGTAGTTCTGCAGGATTATCTCATACAGCCTGGTCAGGTCTTGGGGCCGTACTTTTTTGCCATCTAGCGGAGTGTTCTTCTTGCGAGCCTCCTCGGCTTGCTGCACCAACAAGTTGTTCCTGTCGATGGTGCGCATCAGACGTAGATACATCAAGTAAGAGAGTAGATAGTGAACGCTCGACAGTTGAGTCTCGGATCCCGACTTCAGCTTGGGATCATTTTTTATCTCATCTTTGATAGCTGATATTGCGTCTTTGCAGTCCATGAGGATGTTCTCGAGAATCTCGATCTTGGTTTCGACCGTTTGTGCGTTTTCAACAGATTTATCTAGATCCTGCAAGGCGATAAGAAAGAGGCGCACTTTCTCCGGCCGCACGGTGACGCGGCGACCGCGCCATTCTATTTCGTGCATTACTCCAGAACGCGACTCTCTGAAAAAAATATATTAAAATTCTATAATTCAGAATTTTCAGTAGAAATTTTTTTTTGACATTTACTAATTGGTTTGGTGGGTTGGTTTACCAAGTACATAAGTATTTTTTTTGTACGAAGTACATAAGTCCCAATAAACCTTTCTTCGGATTTCTTTTGAAGTGATTAACAATGGCTGTGTTCCAAACAACAAATTAGCATGCATAATAATTATAAAAAATTTAATACGAAGGTGTTGGTATAAACCGAATCACTCCAGGGACTCTTAAATTACAATATTAAGAAATGGTCTGCGTACTTAGCTTGCGCCATGAGCGTGTCTAAGTTCTCTATGAGGCCCTGCCCACGCATGGCGAGCAGGTCGCCCGCCGCCGACTGGTCGCCGATGTTGTACGCGCAATACCGCAAGCTCGGCTTCAACTCTTCCACCTGTACCATGACATTTGTTATTTAAATTACTCACCCTAACGAAGTTCCAAGACTAGGGTAATTTCAATGTTTTTGGTAAGATTAATAATGAGTGTTCATAGAGGTCTTATTAAAAAAAAATCTCATACAGAATAGGTGGTCGGTTTTTTGGTCAAATATTCATGTTTGGATGTAAAATTCTAACTCGTATTTTGTCGTCGTGACTAGTCGTGACTTTCAAGCGATTTTCACAAGATTGGAAGCAGCTGATTTCGATGACGTTACAACGAATATATTAATACCTTCTGCTTGTAGACGTGTCGCTCGTCATCAGGCAGCGCGGCGCAGAGTTTATCGAGCACGAGCTGCGCACGGCGCAGGCTGTCCGCGGCGCCGCGCCACTGCTGCAGCTCCAGCAGCAGCGCGCCGCCCAGCCACGCCGCGTACGCGCTCGCCTCCAGCTGCGTGCGCGCATCGCACGCTCCGCTCTAGCAATTAGCGTTGACAAACTTTAACCACCTATTGTACCTTGCTTCACAGCAAGATTCAATTATTGTAAACAAACAAACGTCATTTTCCATTCATGGCGGCCACTACACGTTTGATATATATGGTCGGAAGTGTTGTATTTTTGTGGAAATCGTGAGATAAAGTGACTGAAATTGTATAATAAGATAACGTAGTTTGAGAAATAATTGTTTTTCTAAAATATTTTGAAATTTATGAATTTTAACGTAAAAACCTTGGTTTACAAAAATTCCATGTTACTGTGTAACAAGGTATGCCAATTTAATCTACAATTTTTTTTAGAGAAGACAACAAGATTCACTATACAAACAGGGAGTAATGCTGCCAGCTGATTCAAAAAAAAAATAATAGGGCAAAAAATGCAAAGATTGGGTAAGCGGTGGTTTGGGGGGCCAGATCCATGATCAGATAACATATAGGAGTATGAGTACTTTAGACTAGTTTTCGGTCAGGCTGTGGTGAGCTGTTAACATAATTTATTTCAATCTGATATCCATGTTCCCGTAGGCGAATAAAATTACAAACCAACAAGGCTTAACATTTTATCTACGAGTGATTTAAAGACACCATTCAAGTCGGATTTGTCTTCATGGTTTGTCTGACATCCTTCTCATTTCTTTGTTTGTACATGTTATAAATAATATAGACATTAAATGTAAATCACCTCACACAGCTGCAATAAGGTCTGGGCATGGGCATATGCCTTCTTCAGACGTGAAACCAGGTGGAACTTCTTCCTGGGCTCGGTGTTGGCCTCCTGTCTGAGCTGCATGGCGTGCGCCCAGGCCCGCTCAGCTTGCAGCAACGGCACGCACAGCAGCCGGCTCTCGGCGCTAGACGCCGTCAGGTGAGCTGGCGTGACGTCACGCCGACGGTAATGACGACGATCGCCCTAAATTTAGTTCCCTTTCTTTATTTTCCCGGGTATGACAGGAATGCAGAAGGTGTAAGCGTGCTGAGGGTTTTTCAATATATGTTGGAGACATGGCCTAGTACCGGAAGATTTGTGTACAGCCGTCATCGTCCCTTTATTTAAGGAAAAAGGTGCACAGCATGATTGTAAAAATTACCGAGGAATCAGCCTTCTCAGCATTGTGAGAAAAGTTTATGCTAAAGTACTGATTGAAAGAAATAGATGAAGAATATGGGATGTGTAAACCGGTTTTAGGAAAGGATTGGGTTGCATGGATCAGATCTTTTCTTTACATATGATCACAGAAAAGTTTCTGGATGTATACAAAAAAAATCTGTGTCTTTGTAGATTTGGAAAATGCCTATGATAAAGTTAAATGAAATGATCTGTGGTCAACCTTAGTTGAGTTTGGTTTGAACAGTGATCTTAAACAAGCATTAAAGTCTCTTTATAAAGATTCTACTGCTTATGTTAGGATTAATGGGACATACTAGGACTGGTTTAGCAACAATAAAGGTATATACACAATAAGGGCTGTGTAGCATCCCTGTGGCTGTTTAATCTCATTATGGATGATTGTTTGAAAGCTTTGAAAGACGAATATTGTGACCATGACCAGGGCGTGTTTATGTCATCAGCGGAGGACTTACAACTTAAGCTGAAAATAGTGAATGATTCATAAGAAGGTAAAGAAATGAGATGAATGTAGATAAGACGAAAGTTATGGTAAGCACCATTAATTTTGTCTTCAAAAGAGAACAAAGTAAGACAATTATTATAATAAATGTTAACGGCAAAGTGGAACACATGGAAGAGTTTGTGTATTTGGGGTGTATGTTTAGTAGAGATGGTAGGCATGTTAAAGATTTAATGATTGGTGAATACAAGAAATAAAATTAATGGTGGTAGTGAGGAGTCAGAATGTGTCTATGAAGGCTTGTATATCAATACACAATGCTGTACTAGTCCCCACTTTAATGTATGAGAGCCGGGTTTGACAGGAATAGTATGCTAGGAGAGTTAATGTCGTTGAGATTTGATCCTTAAGAAGTATGTTAGGTGTGACATTGAATGATAACATTAAAAATAGCATTATTTATTTTTTTATTTATTAAAAAATATATTATAAGAGAAAGGTGTGGCTTAAAAGTGGATGTTGTGACTAGAATTGAGAAAAGTATGCTTCAGTGGTTCGGGCATGTTGATAGGATGAATGAAAAGAGAATAACGAAACCAATTTATGTTGCAAAAGTGAGTGGCAGTATTGGTAGGGGATGCCCTAGAAGAACTTATATAGATCAGATTAGTGGCTTACAAAAAAAGGTTGATATAAGAAGCACCCATAAATAACAGGCATGTATGCGTAGATGTATGAATGTAGTACAAGCGAGAGAGGTGTGCCAGGATCACACCAAATGGAAATCTATGATCTCTGCCTACCCCTTTGGGTTACCGGCGTGAGCGCATATACTTTTTGTCATACTTTACTTTTTCATACAAAATTTTTTCCAAAACATATTGAACAGGAAGTCTCACAATATGACTTAAAATGTACATATACAGTTGACCCAGCAGTAATTTGGAAAACATTTTGTGAACTATTACTAATTACAACCTGTTCACAGAAGAAAAGGAAGTTTTTATCTGTGACATCAATTTTTCCATCTATAAAAAAAAACAGGCCCAATTTCCTTTCCTTTCCTTTTGAAATAAGGAATTGATGGGAAGCAGAGGATGATGAAGGAAAAACAGGAAATATTATTTTCCTGACCATCCCTTCTCTACCATCACAATAGGCCAATTTCACCAAAATATATGTACCTGTGGTATTTTTAACACTTTACGCATTCGCCGTAGACGTCGCGAACAATATCCGCGGTACCGCTGGTAGTCTCCATGACGCAGACCGTGCTGTTGCTGAGCATCCTTTGTGACACGGAATACTGTTACTAGTAAAGGATCATCACAAGGAAACAAATTGAATAAAAAGAGATATTGTCTTTTACAGTTCACACTTTTGGCTTATTAGTTTGGAAATGCAAGTTTCAATTGTACAGGCAACACCTTATTCATAATATATCATTAGAGTGCCTTTATTATAGGTATACCGTGTTTGGAGCAACAGGAAGGCACAAACATGATTTTTCAACATTCATCAGCTAGCTTGCCCCTAGTAATAACTTTGGCAGAAATAGAGGTTGCTGGGATTGTTTGAGTGGTTGGGTTGTCTGGAGTCATCATGTTCCATCCACACCCAAAATACGCGCTAGCCGCGGAGTTGCGGAGAATAGCCCCCTACTAACTAACACTAACTTTCGTATAGATAGTTTTCACTGTTTATTTTTTTATATAAAATATAATATATTAGCCAAAAGCATTACAAGAGACTAATACAAGTAATTCTATGTCTGTTTGCACCCAAATCTCGACCACAAATCTTTATTTGTAAAGAGATACTTTGAAAAGTATTTGAAGATTACACTTAAGTTTATGGAAAAGGATACTTTCTAATGATAAGAGTTTTGCTGATTTTGACTCTGGTTTGTCTTCCTCAGCTGGTAATTGTTTTATATCATCGCTCTCACTCTCTAGAACCACCATTGTAACAAATACGCGTACTGGAATTTATATAAAAGCTCTTTTA
>JWHW01025352.1:22027-37576 GCA_000931545.1 Papilio glaucus | reverse complement strand
AAAGCTCTGGTATTGAAATTTGAAAGTTAATTCCATCAACCAGAGTTAAGATTTTTTTTGCACCAATATTAAACCTCTAATAACCTAATGATTTAACAAAAATATATCTTCGTAACTTCGAATCCACCATTTGACTATTGTCGTTAACTTTCTAATACAGTTTTAGCTTAGATAGACTGGTTTAACAAGAAACTTTGTTATTAGTAAATTTCTTTACAGTTTTTTTAACCTTTAACGTGATAACGCAAGCAAAATATCAGTTCACTTTTTGACAGTTTATAAACTATCGAAAAATGACACGGCAAATTATCAATGATTTGTTCAGTTTACATTTTTTTTACCGGTCTCCAGCGGTATTTCCTAACCAACGACTTAGTGTCCGTTCACATTTCATACAGACCGGCTTGGACAGGAGAGGAAAGCAGATTTTGATCGCAATTAAAATAGTCTTGGATGATTGAAACATTTTGCATTTCATTTCGTTTGTTATTGAAAAGCCAGCCTAATACGCTTAGTGTGAATCAATGAGAGGAGCCGAACGGCTGCCTTTGATGACGTATTCCTTCGTCCGATGCTCTCCGAGCCGGTCTGTGTTAACGGAACCTTGAGGCCCTTGAGGGCTGCAGCTCATCTGCAATTCCTATTTTGTGGCTGATGTTCATGCGCGGCGGTTCATGATTATCCTACTTGCATAAAAAAAATGCTGACAGCTTACAGTATGCATTCCAATCCAAAAAGTCCAAATATAAACGAAGATCACAGTCTGTGACACAATAACAAGTCCATTTAAATATTTTTCATTTCCTTTTTACTAGTAGATATACCTTACGTAAGTCGGTCTCTGTTGATATTATCTCTGGGGATAGAAAACAAAGTCTAAATATATTTTGTCACTCGTAGGCGTTTTAATATCCGGTGAACGGCCGTATGGTCACGTCGGTAGTGATAAAGAGAAAAAAAAAAACTAAAGTATATAAATACGTACACTTCCTCAATATTCTTCAAGAAATTTGTTTAAAATATTGAGGACACCTGATAAACTTACTGTCCATTTAGTAAAGCCATATGAGAGTTGTACCTAAACCAATGGGAGTCGTAATGACTTTTAACTTCAAAAGCTTAAGTTTCAATTTTGGCTACATAAAACTAAAACTAATATTGTTCGTAAATAAAATAATTTGTAGTACGGTACATCCATGATTCAAAATATTACTCAGATACTTTTGCAACATACATTTTTATCGCTCTACATTCATGTCATTCATCCTCTCATGCTGTACTGCCTGAAGCATATCTTTTTAATCTTTACAATTTTAACCATATTTTGATGTATAATCAAATAAACATAGAAAGTATTTGATCTTTTCTAGATCATACACATGTTAATCAAACTTAGATAAGTGTAAGTCTTTATAAGGATGCCGGAGAAAAGTCTGCATTACTTATCTATTTGAAATTATGTTTGCTATTGATACTAGGAATAACGCGTGTTGTACAAGATTAGCATTTTATTAGGTATCAAGGCCAATGGTTATTGCCGCTGCAAAGTCCACTTTTTATACAGTCGTGGTACGTTTATAAGTTTATTCAACTTTAAAAAACAACAAAAATATGACACATTATAAAAGACAGCAGTAATATAAAAGATAACACATTACGTATTGTCTTTGACGTAAAATTAAATATAAATGATAACGCAGTGTCGAGCGAGGCGCGATGGACGGCTGTTGTTCGGCCTTCCGTACACTTGTTAGGTGACCTGCAATTTCTAATAGGTTTTTGGTTTTTAGTAGGTTAGTTTTAATATCAGTTTATAAAATGAATAAAACAACGAACAGAAGAGTGCAATATTTGGCTGGCATATGCGGTAAGTTTCGGTGGTAAATTCAAATTTTGCCTAAAATATTTGTTACAATGAAATGCAATTGTTACAATGTTTAATTTAATTTAACAGTTGTCCTTTGTTGCAGCCTCGTTAGCGTTTACGTTAACTGGAGCTACAATTTCATGGTCGTCTCCAGTGATTCCGAAGATCAAAAGTGGCGAAGCAAATATACAGCTCACGAACGTACGTACCCTATATATTAAATAAATACAAATAGTATATGAATGTATCATGAAAATTATTTATAGGTCTTAGAACTTTAAAAATTATGGGTATTCAAATTTTGTTTCGTATGATTATGAAAAACAATATTTTTGTTGTTGACGTTTTGTGTCGTCCAAATACATAAGACAATCTATTACAAATTGTATTGCTCATATGTATTTTGTATTTTATACATAAGCCGGCAGCGGCTGCCTGAAGAGTGGAACACACTTCTCTAAGGTCGTGGTATTTCATCGGTCTAGCTGGACCATTTGTGCAAGATATGTTGCTGTTGTGGGCTCTTCTACTGTCAACTCTTGAAACAAATAAAACAAAATTATTTAAACTTTTGTTAAGCCAATTTTAATACCTATACTAGTTAAACGGCGACAGGCTCGAAACTAGTCAGTAAATACAAGGGGTCACACGTGAGTTCAGCCGTTATTTAACTAGTTTAAATAAAACATAGCTCACCCGACGTAGTCTAAGAGCGCTTGTACACATCCGTTTTTTACACCGGACGACGGACCGTGTTTACATTTTCGAAAATTTAAAAATGCACGGTTCCCGTAGGATACATTTTTTTACAGGTGCATATCTACGTATATGGAAGGCGGATCCGGTGTAAACGGCGGTTCACTTGGTAAGTGATCACTGCTGTGATGTAGGTATAGGTGCGCTAATAGTTTCAATAGAAGCAGATCGCTCCTTTTTGAAACACTGTAACGTTGCATATTAATTTGCAAAAAGCTGAATTTGATTTGCAAAATCCTTTATATGTTTTAAATATTAGAGTTGCTCATTGGTATGTTGCTTGAAGAATAGAACTAAAATAATATCTTTGTTTTAGGAGCAGATATCATGGGTGGTAGCGTTGGCGGCGCTTGGGGCTCTACCCGGTTGTTACATCGGACAGGTCCTAAGCGAGAGGTTAGGACGCCGTCGCACAATATGTGGTGCCGCTGTGCCAGGGATTGCAGGTGCGGTATGTTCAAATTATTATATTGAGAAAGCATTTTGTATGCAATGCGTGAAACTCCTTCCAATGAGTTGCTATCCATGATAATAATAACTAACGTTAAAACTTGTAAGCTTCGTGTTATTACTACAATCTGAACGCAGTGAGGTTTATCAACGGATGGTCGTTACTAACGGTGACATTAATAATTACTAATTATTATTATCATTTTGTTTAGTATTATTTTTTCTTCTTCTTAATCTGCCACTAGAACAGTGGTAGATTTACGCAGACTGCCTTTGCATTTGCAGTTATCATCATCATCATCATATCGTCGGTAACATCAAAAGGGCTCGGACGTAAACCGTGTGTAAAGCATGTGAAAAGGGGCTTTACGTAGTGATAGTTACTTAACATAAAGTCAACCGCTTGCTCTTACGCTGCCTTTTTTAACATAAGAATCAAGATAGCACGGAAGCCGACAATGCTAAATGTACATCATCGAGCGTCATGGGGACCTATAAAAGGAAAAAATAACATTTTAACTTTTAGCGGTGGTAAATGGGCCTGTAGTCTTTATTTAGGATTTATTGTTACTTCGGCTTGATGAAATCGTCAGATTATCTTAAAACGTTATCCTTTAAAATAAAAATTGACCACGCTTAGGACGAAGTGACAGTTTTGTATGGCGCTCAAATCAAATTGATCACATTTATTACCAGTTAATCTTAGTTTTTTTACAAACTTATCGGCTACCCTAAGCGCACGGGTTCTATATAGTCGACTGATTTTTGATCAAGATATATAAATCAGACGCGCTCGATGATGTACAGAAATCCCCGCTTTGGCTCCCGTATCATTATCAATGTTTCAAAAATAAGTAAGTATTTTGTTTTATTGTTTCTAGGCGATGATTTTGTTTACAAAAACACCTGAGGTAATGTACGTTGCGAGAGTATTGTTGGGTATATCGAACGGGATTACTGCGGTCGTGAGTATATTTATTTCTGTATCTATACGTATAAAATAAATTCCCTCGCCGAGTTACGCAGTGATTCAGGTGGATGATTTTGAAGGGTTTTTTTTGAAATTTCTGAAATATGATATTGGAATAATAGCTTGAAATGCGATCACGACATAAACATGCCTGAAAACAACGCGCCTCTACTTCTTGGCGACAGAAAATTGCCTTGGCGACTAGCAACTGCCTCTACCCTACATGTGAACATAAGACCGGAGTCCCAAGATGCCAGCACAGCGGTACAATGTAAAAAGTGTCCTAAAATCCAGCTCAGTCATTTGTTTCTCGCCTCACGAATACAAAATCTTTGTGTTAAAAAACAAATGACGGTTTGTGCTATGAAATCGTGTAAAAGCTATTACTTCAAAGAAAAATAAATGTACGAACATCACATTCGCGGCATTCCTTATAACGTATCTTAGAGTTTCATGGGAATGTTTTTCGAGCGTATCGTATATTCTAATCAGTCAGGTTTTTAGTTTTTGAAAGTAACTATTACTTGTTACATATTAAGTTAAACAAAGATAATCATCATTATAGATTCGTGTTCATGACAAAATTAAAAACATAGATTCTATTGTATGTATTTCTACAGCTCTCATAGATATGGGAATAGCGATACTATCGCAAATATAACGTCTTATATGACTTTATCATAAGAGCGTTATTCTGTAGAAATGTTACCAAGAGTTTATTACTATGTATACTAGTTAGAAGTTATTTTTGGAGACAAACAGAGATTCTTGTAATTTATATGACATTACTAGCGTTGTTTGTAAAATTTTAGGTTGATATTTGCATTTATAAACCTATTACTTATAAGGTCTGTAGTTGCATAGCACTTATATGTCACTAACATCCGTACTCTATTTTAGGTGACCATGATTTACTTAACAGAAATAGCGGACAAAGAAGTGCGTGGTGCTTTGGGCATGGTCGTGCAAGTGATGATTAATCTTGGCGCTCTTGCGATGTACGGCATAGGCCCGTTCGTGTCTTACAATGTACTCAACTCATTCGTAGCCACTCTGCCTATATTCAACCTGCTCGTATGCCTGTGGTTACCCGAATCGCCCTATTACCATCTCAAAGATGAAAGATACGCAGAAGCTAAAAAAGAATTTATGATCATCAAAGGATGCAAGGATCCAAAGGTAATCGATGCGTCTTTGGTTAAAATTAATATTAAATTGAATCAAGTAATTATTTTGGATATTGATGTTTGCGGTATAGTTTCATGCGAAGCTTGTAAGTTATTGACTATTGAAATATATTTTTTTACTCTGATGATCTTAGTCGAGACATTGGGAAAAAGTTACGGAAAATATATTGTCGTAGGTCCTTAATATGTGTGCAATTTTTTAAATTATGTGGACATCTTGAAATCGTTATGTTTTCGTAATTCGCTGAAATATTCTGTTTCAACTAAAGCTATGTACACATGTACATATATATAGGACCTAATAAAATAAATATCTTGAATTTTGAAATTATTATAGGACCGTTTAAAAGCCTTTTACAATTACATATAATGTCTAGACACATCTGGCTCATCACATTTTAAACGCAGCTGTTTCTTTATCAATTCTTGTAGTGGGCCGATCAACAGTTGGGCGTCATCCGAGTGCACGTGAGAGAAAGCATGGAGAACAAATCGTCGTTAAAAGAACTGTTGTGCAATGTTAAATACAGGAAAGCTGTGTATATCATAACAGGTATGACACTTACTATCGACGCACGCATCTGTCACTTAGACGAACTAGAGATGTAACAAACGTGTTCGATATACGTACTTTGAGAGGAACCGACGATATCTTCCATCTCATTCTTGCATTATAATATTTCTCCGTATCTTTCCTGACGTATCCATCCTGCATATGATTAATCATATTAAAGTTTATTTTTTTTATGGAAGAAGGTGGCAAACGAGCAAGCAGGTCACTTGATATTTAGTGACCGCTGCCCATCGGCATCTGCAACAAGCTAATGAGTTACAGATGCGTTATCTAAGTCACCGACCGATTGTCCGAGCAGATCCTTTATAATTGGGCTACGCAAATTCTAAACTGTATTCTCAGCTGAACGAATCATTGATTATATCACGTTTCATTTCCAGTCATTCTCTACTGGGGCGAAGTCATTGGGCGAAGTACGGTAGGCATATTGTGAATATGATAAAAATGTCCGCGCTGATTGGTCGAAACTCGTATCCTGCGCCACTTCTTTTCTTTTGCTGGCAAGCTGTTGCTAAACGTACACAAACAAAATGTTCTTGTGGTGTTATTTTCGTACAATTAGTAACTAAAATAATAAATTACATTTACATACTGAACTAAAATTAAACCAGTTATTTATTTTGATAAGAGTGAAATTGAAGACAGTGAAAAATAATTTTATGTTAATTCAACTATATGTTTTTTGTTTAAATTATGTATACATTCATGTCTATTGGATAAATATGCGCCTGTCTTACGTCGCCTCTTTGTAAAGTGCCTAAAAAAGAAACGGCGCATTCTCAATAATTCGTTAAACTGACAATGTACCGACCGTTTAGAATTTGCCTAGCCCGATTATAAAGTGCCTGCTCCTACAATGGGTCGGTGACACTTACATTTAATAAACAGGAAAAAGAATATTTCCTTTTCCTATCCATACCCTCGCCCGACAAATCATCGAGAGGAAGCATTTCCCATCCTTTCCTTATTAGAAAAAGATGGGAAAGGGTAGAGCACTGCATTTAGGCCACCGGCACCTCATTGTCAGACGAAACGCACCGGCCCGTTTTTCTCGGCATTCGTGCGATATATGTTGTGGCGGGCTCTAACCACTGTAATCTTACACGCGTCTAGTGATAAATACATTAGTCTTAATTAATCATGCGTCCTATCATTCAAATTTATAGCTAGCCGTCAATAATCCTATGTTTATTGTATCACTTAAACTCATATTCTTTTATTCCATACCTAACGAGAGTGTGGTATGGAAAACAAAGCCATTTTATTGCCAACTTGAATAAGTGGGCAATAAAATGGTGGTGAGTTTTTTTTTACACACGATGACTTGCGTAGGCAGCATTCTGAATATCACAAGAGATTTATAGTATCTAGTCGTGGGAACTAAAATACAAATTTTTTCAACTTTAAATTTCAAATTTACGGACAAGATTATCCACTAGTCTTGTGTAAAATGTTAAAAATATATTTGTAGGAATGTCCAGCTACACTTTAAAAAGTACAATTCCTACTAGCAACAAAGTTTACAGATAAAAGACATTTATACTGTCTTATCTTTGGTTCAATCTAATGATACGGTCCTATTATATTTTAGTTATCGCTATGCTCTTACAGCGATATTTACTCTGTCGATGATTGTATATTGTACAAAGTCAGGAGCACAATTTTTTTTGTGGACGAAAAGCCACTGAATATTGATATTAAGTTTATAAATAAATTTGTAAATACGTTAACGAAGAGTCTATGTTGTTTGGCTAACACATACCTCGAAGCGAATATATCCTACCTTTTCGCTGATAAATAGAATAGCGCCATTGCAATGTTAAATATTGTTGTAGTTTAATTTTTTCAATTTTATGTGCTTGATTGAATTTATTTATTAATTTCCTAAGAGGGTTGACGTCAGGCAGGCAGCCGGCTGTAAAAACTGTAGCCAATATATAACCGGGAATAGGATATAATATTAAAATTAATTTATTGCAGTAGTAAATGATCATATCGAAAGATTTGAACTTGGATCTTTAATTTAGAATTGATAGTCTCCCTAGTTACCTCATTTTTCATATTTTTTTTTCATAAAAGCAAAGATAATGAATTTACATTGTACAAGTGCATACGCGCTCGTTGTAGCGGCGGCTCTAGTCGCCTTGTTTCGGACTTCCCTCGTCCCTAATACGGCAATAGCTAATCGTGCATCAAGTTTTCGTCTTTCTCCATATGTTTATATTATTATAAATGTTTCAGGTCTTAAAATATTTCAGTACATGACTGGGAGCTTGGCGATTCAGTCCTATTTGGAAATAATTTTCACCCAAAGCACTTCGATATCCGGACTCTACGTCAGCATTGTGTACGGGTTCGTCCAGTTGGCCGCCGGTGAGTTACATTTTAAAGTTAAACGTCTTTATATGGTTATCGGGATCCATATATTTTATAACTTATTCTATCAATGCGTTAATTTTTAAAGTAAAACGGACAGGGATGAGCGTTTTAATTTGATTCTATCGAGACATTAAAAAATGCTATTTTTGGGTATAGGTTTTTCAGGGTAAAGTTTTCCGCGGCTATGTGTGTTCCGGACTTTGGAGAGGTCAGTTCGTATTCTTACCGGGAGTACAAGGGTACATTCAGTCGGGTTTATTGTTTTTTTTTTAAATAAGTTAAATGAAGTTGATAAATTGTAGTGTGTGTGTGTGTGTAAGGGGGGGAGGGGTTATATGTTCTGTCTGATGACGAAATATGTTTATGTAACGATATCCTTTGTTATTTCAGGCGTAGGAGCAACATTCCTGGCCGGTTACTTTGGAAGAAGGGTCCTCATGATTGTTTCGTGTTCTGGCGTTGCACTCGCATTGACCACCGTCGGTCTCTACTTTTATTTGCAAGATATTGTAAAAATCAATTCCGCGACCCTCAGTGCTATATCTTCGGTGCCTCTGATAGGCGTTTTAGGGTTTAACATTTTATACGCTGTCGGTATAGGCACCATACCTTATATAATGCAAGCGGAGTTATTCCCAATAAACGTTAAAACGGTAGCGTCTAGTTCAGCCACTATGATTTCTTGTATTTTAAACTTCGTGGTGACGAAGTCATATCAAAGTATCAAGGACGTGTTCGGACATTTCATCGTGTTTTGGATTTTCGCGGGTATAGCGTATATCGGTGTATTTTTCGTATATTTCCTCGTTCCCGAAACTAAAGGTAAGACTTTGGAAGAGATACAGGAGTTCATGCAGGGCCCAAGGAATTTGGAAGCGGAGGTTCTAAATGCCAATGAGGTAGCAGAAGAGAAACGATGTGTAGAATAACTTTAATTATAGACGTTAAGCTATGTACATTCTTGTTATTAATACAAAATATTTTTAAAAATTCTCGCCTTTTTCTTGTATTTTATTAATTTAAAAGTGGTAGAGACCGCAACATTGCACGAATTGACCGGCTCGACCGGTGAAATACCACCTCACAGAAAACAGGCGTGAAGTAGTAGTATTCTGCGCTTCGTCTGATGAGTGAGGTGCCGGAGGCCTATTTTCAGTCCTCTTCCCTTTCCTCATAAGGATAGGATGGGAACGGGAAGAGGAGTGGCCGGGGAGGGGTTTAATGGGGAAAAGGAAATATCCTTATTCCTGTCTATGCCCTCCTCTGTCCATTAAAGGAAGGCAACGCATCTGCAACAAATTTGCTTGTTGCGGATGTCCATGGGTAGCGTTCACTAAACATGGTGAATCGCTTGCTAGTTTGACACCTGCTACCATAAAAAAAATCATCAATCAAATTTCCAAAAAGTGTTTGGGTACAGCATTTGGCTACATGCTTTTATATAAATCACTCAAAAGTGTTATGGAAAAATAAATAACGACCAATGTGTGACCGAAATAATGTATTATCCTGAATACAAATCTGTAATACATATGTTTTAGTTTACACTGTTAAAATACTATATGATAAGAAAACGATAACTATGTAAATAGTTACACTTGACGGTTTAGAATTAGCACTAAACCCTTTTCGAGTTTCCGTATGCGTATAGCGGTGCGAAAGGCGTGTCAGCTGGCTCTTCGCCGCTCTCTTCGGACGCGTCCGACTCGAAAGTGTTGTCCGGGATGTCGTACAGACGGATCAGGGGCTTGTTTGGATCCTTCATTATCAAGTATTTACCTGTAAAAAAGGTTTAGATTGAACATACTTGACGTTAAGTCCAATAACCAATTAAACTGCGTTTAAAAAACGAAACAGACTTCAAATTACAATGGGCGGCAGCGAGATGTCATTTTTTCGTATAACATAGTATAAAATAGCAAAAATAGATATAATAGATAGGAAAGTCCAGTTTTTAAGAGTGGTAGAGCCTGCAACAACAACATGTGTTCCACGATTGGGCGGACTAAATCGGTGAAATACCACGACCTCACAGAAGACAGGCGTGAAATGCCGGAGCCCTAATTTCAGTATTCTTCCCCTTCCATTCCAAAGAAGAAGATGGGAAAGAATGAAAAGTAAAATGTTCTCTTTCCTATCTATTCCCTTCTCTGTCCATTAAAGATTATTATTACTACACATTACTACAAACCACACAAGGTATTATAAATAAATAAATATGCGCTCACGGCCGCAACCTAGCAGCGTAGGCAAAGCATATGGATTTCCATTTTGTGTGATCCTGGCACACCGCTCTCGCTTCTTCAACGTCCAAGCAAAGCATAAATGCTCGTCGATTACCGGTACTCCTTAGTATGTCACTAATCTGATCATTGTAAGAACTTATATCGATTAGATAGGAGAACTCCCGAGATGTCACTGCCACTAACTTTTGCAGCATAAATTTGTTTAGTTACAAGACATAGTATCTGACCGTCTTTTTGTTTCATGCATATGTCGATGATGCATCGCAGAATGCCCCAGGCGTTGTCCATGGACAGGTTGATCTGCGCCGCGAACTCGTGCGGCTTGAACTGCTGCGTGCCGAGGATGACGTGTCGCGAGTTGTCGCGAACCTGCGCCCGCGACACGTATCCGAACTTTATCTGGTCGGAGCCCGCCAGCAACGCCTGCAACAACAAACAAACATACATCTATGTCTTCTTCTTATATGTATAAATAAAAAATCTGACTGAGATATTAATGTACAGAGCAAACTACTGCTGGACTGGGCCTTGAAATTTTGCACAGAGATTTCTGTTATTACTTAGGCGAGGACTAAGAAAGGATTTTTCTAAATTCATCCCCTAAAGGTTTTAAGTAGGGGATGAAAGTTTATATGATCAATCATATTAAATAAGAATCATCTTAGGCTGGACAACCGTCGGTTAAATTAAATTGCACGGCGGGTGAAACCGCGAGACACATTAGTATATATATATTTATAAAAAGGACATGTGCGTCCCTATGCTTCACGTTTTAGCCAAATCTTCACATCGTAAAGCAATTGTGGGTGGTAGCATCAACATACCATGTGTAACTGTGGTGGACTCGTGGATGGTTGTTGGGATGTTAAAGATGTATTTTTCGTTTCAATATGTTAGTATTATTTGTCTACATTGTTCTAAAATTAACTGTATGCGGTGCGGGTGTTTGCAGCTGGTTTAAAATATTTATTATTTAGATTTGTTTGTTTATATTGTGAATCTGTCGCCCTCGTTTGTGGGGATTAAAGTGTATAAAATGAGGTGATTCAATTCAAGATTTTGTGTTGTTGTCCAATAGTTACGTTAAACAGAAACTTAGGCCGTCAGATTCCTATATGCAACGATCCTGACACTTAAAGTTTCTGAAGAAAGATTATGTGATGTGATTACGTTTTTTTTTATGTAACATGCGAATATTTATGAGAAAAAAATATTAAATGTTACGAAAAAGGAATGATGAAAATTCGTTACTAGTGTATGAAAATAGACTTTTGCCAAAAAAATTATTACATGTTTTAGGACATACTAGTCTTGCTTAAAAAATACATAATAATCGCTTTTGCCCTCACAAAAGTTATTTTGTAAGAAAAAATAGAGTTATGAGATGCCACTTAAGCAGACGATATTATACTAGCCTACACTTTACGTTTGTATTGAGAATGACGTTTTTATTATTACCTGGACTGTCCACTTGGCCAGCTTGCAGGAGTTGTTCCTGAGCTCGTTGGCGAGCACGGCGCCGCGCTGCGTGTCGAGCTTCTGTCGCCACTCGACGCCGTTGGCGAGCTTCGAGTCCCACTCGTTGAGCGCCTTGATCGACAGGAACTGGGTTTCGTTCTGCGGGCCCTGCAACACCGCGTCGTGCTCGCAACGCGCTATTAGCACCTGGAATTGAAAAAAAAAAAGTTTGTGACATTTCTATCCGAGAGAGAGGTAATATACTAGTGATACAGTGAGTACTTCTATATGATAGGTGAGGAAATGAACAGTGGGTCAAGTGATCATCGTCGCCCATAAACATCCACAATATCAGACAAACTGCAGGTGCATTGTCTGCCTTGCTGGACAACACAGTTGCTCAGCAAAGAAAATCTACACAAATGTATAGTATATACATTCTTTTAATTATACTAATATTATAAAGAGGAAAGACTAGATTGTTTGTTTGTTTGCATTGAATAAGCTCTGAAACTACTGCACCAATTTGAAAAATTCTTTCACTGTTGGGAAGCTACACTATTCCCGGGTGACATAGGCTATACTATGTCAAAAAAATTAGGGATCCTTACTAAAAGTCCAATTATGTAACCCAAGCTGTAACATAATTACCTAAAATATTCTTTAATTTGAAATTTGGTCATTCAACTTAAAAGATAGGACAGTTCTTTTTTGTTTTTTAGTTCCCGTGTGAAGACTTGTTAGTAACACCATTCATAAATCAAGAACGGCTGCACAGATTATTTTGATCTTTTGCGTTTAGTCGTACATTTTTCATATGCGACGTTATCTTTGATGATATTACAGAAACTACAAAGAGTATTATAATTAAACATCCTGTCTTGTACAACAAAACGAAAACTGTCGCATATCTTAAGGGGGTCCAATGAAGGAAATTGGCCCGAGTGTAACCCATCTAGCAATTAATACCGCTTCTAAACAACAATATAAACTAGTACTTACAACACCATTGTTCAAGTTCCACTTGCGGTAGCGGTAGCCGACCGACGCCACTTCGCCCTCCTCTTCTTCCGATACAAAAGGATTTGCCTCCGGGAACTTGTATTTCGGCTCGTTGGGGCCATTTTTCAGAACCTGCAAATCATTTTGAGATAATAATGATTAATACTTTAAAATACATAAATAAATATGCGCTCACTATATATGATTTCCATTTGGCGCGATCCTGGCACACCTCTTTCGCTTCTTCTACATTCATACATCTACGCATACATGCTCTTCGGTTATGGGTGCTCCTTAGATCGGCCTTTTTTAGTAAGCCACTATCTGATCGATATCAGTTCTCCTAGAGCGTCCACTACCAACACTGCCACTGAATTTTGCTACATAAAATAGTCTCAGTTGCAACTGAGGCTCGATTTTTCTAAAAATGTATATGATACATATATTTATCTGCATAGGTTCTCAGCGGTACCGCCCCTTAGTGGGCGAGATTTTCGTGGGGCAGTATGCGGACTAGTTGGTCCAAAGTCAAAGTCTTTGTGTTGACAGTGAAGTAAGTACAATTAATCAATAATCACGACTGGTACGACCATGAGGAGCACGATTAGAAAGGGAGAGAAGAAAAAATATATTTAATCTGTGATTATTATTAGATAATAGATAGCCATATAAAATTGGTATAATTAAATATTATGTAAAAAGGGGCATTAGAATTTTTATTACTGTAAAGGGGGCAGTCCTTAAATGTTGGTAATCTATTGGCTAAAAAATTTTTACTTGTTGGCTAAAGTTATGATTGATGAACGTCGCCTCCAGGGCGAGGTTGCGCGGTGAATTGATGGAGTTGCCGTCATCTGCTGGCGGTTCCACAGACGTCTCGTTGACCGTCAGCAGGTCAAACTCCGTGTTGTCGCGCTTGTCCAAGAACAACTTATCACCTGAAAATATTACAAAAAAATAATTAAATAAACTACAAAAGAAAGTTATTGTTGTGTGATAGTTAATACAATTTTTAACTAGGTGGCGTTATATTTAACTTTTTATTCTGCTGATCCTGGTCACAATTAAGACAAAAATCTATGAAAAATGTATTAACATTGGTGTTTTACACGAGTCAAAATATTTTCTGTCATCAGATGTCTACAAGTTAGTGAACATTGCATTAAAAAACTTCATTGCATGAAGTGACAAAAAAAAGACTGGTGATGAGATTTAATTACCACATATTTATATATAAAATTTAAGGTATTGGATAGTCAAATTAATACATTAAATTACAATTTAAGTATATGTGCTTATTCATTACTTACCAATTTTTTCAATAACAATGTCCCATGAGTAGTTGGACCGAGTGCAGCACATAATGGTTGCCAAGATGGCGTCGGTAGCGTACACCGTGCCCATCGTCTTGCTGAGACGTCGGATCACCGGGTCATCGGTGGTTGTTACCTATGACATGAGATCTTAAATTTGAAAAATCGTTGGTATTGGTTCAGAAATAAATCTTATCTACTCACATCATTTTAAAAAATGAAGTACAATTACACATAAATTTATGTTTTATTTATCTTATCAAAATATTATACATTTCTAACAGTGGGCATGGTGTATAAGGTGCAACTTTTTGCATTGGCACTAGGCTCCTATATTGGCCTTTACAATGGCTGGCATATTAAAAAAAATGAGTTAATGTTAGCACTTATTTGTAAAGGAATCACTTCGTAAATATATAAAATAAAACCTACCGTATGGAAGATACGGTCGATACGCTGGAGAGGCTTCTCATGCTTGACATTAACACGATCATACCCCTTGTCATAGTATTCCAGAGTACCAGAGCACACAATGTCCTCTCCTGAAAATTACAGACAGGTAATGGAATTAAATTTTCTTACACATTCACTGAATTTAGACAAACATTAACAAGTCTCACTATTCTGTTTGTGATAGATCTTATAACTTATTAAACAGTAAAGTAACTAAGACCTTGTTGTGTATAATTATGACAGTAAAATAATTATAACAATGAAATATTACAAATTATATTATTCATTGGTTCAGAAAATGTTAAACTCATGGCACTATAATAGTAAAGATGATGAATAAAGATGCTGGGTCATATTTGTTTATTTTGCCAACAGCAAATTTTACATAATAAGTATTAAATAACAAATAATAAACATATAAATGCAATATTTACATACCTTCCTTAATTCCTGGCAGTGAGAGCTTGGCAAGGCGTGGGAAGTCCATATCCTCAATTGTGACCCAAGTGGGTCTAACAGTCACGGATGCATCACGGATCTTCATTGGGGCACCGCGCTGACCCCATCTCTTACCAAGCTTGCGGTCTCGTTGCTGTGGAAATACATATTTAACATAGTTAAGAGTATATTTATATACATACAGGATGTCCCATGGTGATGTCTCAAATTCATTTTAAAAAGAATTTGAACTGCATACAAAGTTTTTAAGTTATTACAATTTTAAAGGTACTCTGTCTAGATGTGGCGTCACCATGGTCTTTAGTTTGTTTGATGAAATAGTAAGTCTTGTCTTTTGTCAGGAGTCATGTTCATGCATTATGGCACTCCAGATTTACTTATTACTTTGATAAAAGATATCAATATTTATAGCTTATTTCATTGCAAAATGATTGT
>JWHW01025341.1:0-16672 GCA_000931545.1 Papilio glaucus | reverse complement strand
TTACATAATTCTGTTAAAGGAAAAATATTTCTCCACACATACTATCATTTACAAACTAGGGAATGAGTGTAGAAAAATCCTTTTTTAGTGTTCGCTTACATAACAGAAATCTCTGTGCAAAATTTTAAGTCACCAGGCCCAGTAATAGTGTATGTTTTATCAGTCAGTTTCTTCTTTTATATAATATAAATTAACTGAAACACATATCACAAAATTCTAATGTTTAGAAGTGTTCAGCTATTGTACCTCTCTTTGTAAAATTGTTACATACAATAACAATAAGGGTTTACCTATGTTATACTTGTTGGGGGAATGGGAAACGGAGTACCACAACCTCACAGAAAATCAGCCTTGCCTATGACTATGGCTGGTAAAATAAAAACTAAATATAGTAAAAAAAAACACCATGAGTTTATAAAGTAATTGACTTGATTATAAAAAAGGCAATTGGAGTAATTAAATCTAATTGAGTTTTTTTTTTTGAGATTCAACACTGAAAATTATATTCATAAAAAGTTTGGCATAAAATTGTTTTTTTTTTTTAATGTATTTAAAACATTACTTATATGAGGAAGTTAACATAAGCTGCGCTGCTCTTTTACTTGTAGCATGCACACTTGAGACCACCACCCAAACACATCAATATCGGTGAGAATCAGAAGTTTTATGAATGCATTACCAGTACAATTACAGGGATTGCCCTAGGGTAGAGCATCTGCTGTTGTTGATGGCTCTACCAGTGTTGGTTTAATTAAAATATTATTAAAGCTAATGAAATTTGAGTACTTTTAGTATGTTTAAGAAAACCTTAGTAACAATCTTGGTTATAACATTCACACCAAATGAATCATTATTAATTTACTTAAAAAGGAGTATTTCATAAAAAAATTGGGATGGAACAATTCATATAAATTTTTTTATAGTATACTAGAGGTTTTTTTTAACATAGTATTTAATATTTCAAGTAAGGAAAAAGTTGATTTCAAAAATCTGGTAATTTAGATTCAGGCTAGTCATTCTTTATCTGAACCCAAAAAAGTAGTTTCAAGTGTTAAAAAAAGTTTTAGGTTGATAAAAACAGAATTATTAATGTTGAACATATCAAAATTAGATGTTATGTTGGTAATTGTGACCTGTTTTTTATGCTTAGCATAAAAAGTTGAATTAATTATTCAAAGATATAAACAAGAGTAGTAAACAAGTGAATACAAATGAGAGTAAAGACGTAAAATACTCACATAGTGCTGCCGCCTGAGACACTATCACGAACAAACAAATCAACTTATAAGTATCCATGGTTGCGATAATCAGCAGCCTCGTCAATCTAGTAAGAAACGAAACAAACTGTTTAAGAGATGCTAAAACACATTTCTCCGGTACACATGTCTACCACACTCGATGACCTAATCCGAATAAAGCTCTTACAATGACAACACCCACTAAAAATAGATGCATAGGGATATTGAAACTAAAATGTAGTTAACGCACAAAAACTTAAAAACTTTTAACGCGAAAATAAAACTTTTGATTGAAATATAAGATAAAAATTTGTTACAAATACGCAAAATTTTAGTTTCAGTTGAGAACAGAGTATAAGTCGATGGTATCGTGTTTTAGTAAACCATGTAATGAATTTCTTAAAGCAATGGCTCTTTCGTATATAATTTTATTACCTAAATGTCAGTTTTATAAAAATATCATCGCGGTGATTCTAAACGAACTGTATTTACTGATTTAAAGGCGGGGCCTTTGAGATTCTCGTTTCGACAGTGATCAATTCAATCATAGGCATAGACAAGCTGTGTTTGACCACAGAGTACAGTAGTGTACAATGTAGGGCAGGGAGCGTACACCTTTAAAAAAATTACAAGTTATAAATTTTAATAAGATCTATTTCAATTGATGTTTTATAATAAAAACTTATTGATACAGGCCGTTATTTATTTTGGTTGGCTAATATAGTTGCTGTACAGTGCGTATAGATGGCACTGTATCATATTTTAGGGACAGTTTTACTGTCTAATGTTTGTCTGCAAGCTGATAATGTCAAAAATATGTCCGTTTTTTCTTGATTTCGTTTATATCGAAGGGGGCAAACGAGCAGCGGATCGCCTAGTATAAAAGTGATCACCGACGCCCATGAACATCCTCAACACCAGAGGAACTGCAGACGCGGCCTGATCATTCCACAACGCGGTTGTGCGAGGCAGAAAATTATCTTGGATTTTGTTTTGTGTTTTTATAGGATTTTGATCATAAATGTTGTAACTCGTGCGTAATAATAAATATTTTGAATAATAATTAATGATATAATATAATAATAATTGAAGAAAGAAAAGAAAACCATAATAAAAGTATGGTTTTCTTTTATTTTTACCAAACATCACAAAGGCAAAAAAGACTAAAATGTAATTTACTCAAAGGACTCAAACACACTTAAAAGTTGTTGGATATTAGCGATAGATGGCACTGTAGAAATCGTGAGTAAATTTGAAACATCCTCATACCTTTTACCACCTCTGTGACGTTTGTTTGCTTACATACCCATCTCGATTTGGAACATACAAAAAAATGTCGTCTCTTTTATTCTTATTTCCAGTCCTAACATAAATCTTGAAAATACTGATAAGTATTGTTGCATTTGTGCAAATTAAGACATTTGTTTTTTTAAATAAAAATCTGTTTCACGAATGGGCCGGCTAGACCGGTGACATACCACGAATACACAGAAAACTTAAAGAAGTATTCTGCATTTCTCCTTTCTTTCCCATCTTTTTTCTGATTAGAAAAGGATAGAAAAGGGAAGAGGATTTTATAGGGAAGGGAATGGAGACGAAAACGAAATATCCTTTCTTCTGTTTATCCTCAGTACATTAAAGTAATGAGTTTCAGAGGCTTTGCCAAGCCTCTGAAACTCATTACTTTGTTGCAGATGCCTATGGGTAACGGTCTTTTGATATCAGGTGTACCAGTTGCTCGTACGCCAACTACTTCTTAAAAAACTAGACAATTCATTTTTACAATACACTGTTACGTTAAGTTAACCCGAAATTGACCGTAATTTTTGTTTCAAACTCAACAACGTGCTCTGTGTGTCTGGAAAACTTTTGCCGTTAATTCATTTTCATTTGCATAGAGGGCGCTAAATGTATACCGGTGTCTTCTTGGCATTTTGATTATTTAATTATATATAGCCTCCATGGCGATTAAAAATATAAATTAGCTTTTTCTATAGCAAGTATAGAAGTAATATATCAGTTTTTATTATTATTTTCCGAGACTAAAGAATAAATAAATACTAAGAATATAAGACTTCCCTTTGCATTCTTTTTATCAATCTTGGCATTTTAGAAATTAATTGTTTTATTGTTCAACTACCAATAGTTCAGAGTAATTAGAGCAGATATAAAATATTATTGTCCTGATATAGTTTGAGTTGTTTATTTAATGATAGGTCACCCGACGATCGTTGACTATTTCAAATTTCAACGTATTACCGTCCCTCTCAGCTTTTTAAATCACCATCTTCTATTTTAAATACCATATTATTCTATGAAACACAAGAATCTTCTTGGTTATCCACTGTAGGCTGACAGTAGGTGTAATAAAGAAAAAATAGTCCTAATCAAAGAGAGTTAAGTAATTATATTTTGCACGTACATGACATTTTATATTTTAGATCCAAAATTTTTATAGGTATTATGTTTTGAACTCAGTTTGTAAGTGAAATATATTTTATAATTACACTTGATTTATAGTCACAGTAAATTACTATTAAAACATTTCTTTAGAGCTTAATGTTCTTTTAATATCGTGAAACGTTCACCTTCATACACTTCACACAAAAGTATTTCTCTATTACCTTTTATAAACTCTGAATGCAATTGAGCAAAGAACATCCAGTTCATATTCTTCTCTTTTCATTAAATATCATATAATTCCTTTCATGTGACATCTAATTTCGTTAGCAAGTTATAAATAGTTATATAATAAAATAAAAAAGCATCACGCCCTTAACCCAGAGGTGTAGAGATATTACAGATTACCATTTGGCATGGTTCTCGTATGTCTCTTGCTTACATTTATACATCTTCTCATACATGCATGTAGGTATATGGGTATTCTTAAATTGGTAAGCTACTTTCAAGGAGAAAGTAAAGTTATAGCTGTGATCCCTTAATCTTTTCGCTCAAGATGTTATTGCTCTGCATCCGTGTCGAGGTTGTTCATGTACGACTTTGTATTACTAGACGTATAGGCCAGCCACTGTATATTAAATAATATTTTTGGGGCTTATCTGTTTGCCAAATCAAAATTTTACAAGAAAAAATCTTTTAAATCCTAACCTACCAGAAAAAAGTGATGTTACAGGATGTTACTTTCTTATGCCTTATTATTATTATTGAGAGAATTAGCCGCTAACTCATAGGTACTTGTCACGTTTAACCATATCCCGTGAGAACTGTGAAAATGTTTGACTCTTGTTTCTTAGTATTATATTTTAAGTAATTTTATTCATATTTATTTTACTATATTAAAATAGATAATAAATAATAAAAATAATAAGATGTATGAATGTAGAAGAAGCGAGAGAGGTGTGCCAGGATCGCGCCAAATGGCGTTACGGGCGTGAGCGCATATTTATTTATTTATTTATATTAAAATATTCAAATTTCTTTTCCAGATTCAAATATACTGTTTCTTCTTAGCATCAACAATGTGTAAGTATTAAGCTTATATTAACATCGTAGACTAGTTGTTTGTTCTGTACCCAGCGTTGTACGGGTGAATTCCTATATAGTATGACACAAATACAATATAACTGTTATTTTTGGATAACTTCTTGATGGTGAAAGAATTCAAGAAGAGTAGTTTTAGAATTTGCTTGTTAAAACTACTCTTCTTGGATTCTAACAAATATTCTCTATTCAAAATATATAGTGGTATATACCTTGTTTCAATGCAAGTGATGATTGTTGTAAACAAACGTCATTTACCATACATGTTGTAAATCTTGAGAGTAAGTCAAGTGAAATAGTGTAATATGCATAGCTAATGTCATAAGGTAATATGAGAAAAAGTTGTTTTTCGAAAATATTTTGGAATTTATCAATATTAACGTAAAAACCTTTGTTTACAAAAATAACATTTTGGTATGAAACAAGGTATAGATTAAAATAGCTTTTTTTGCAATTGCAGTTTACTATGAATAAGCAAATTTTCTTTTATTTTATCAGGTGACGAAAGTGTGACCGTACCACGGCTTTGCAGTTCAACAACACAATCAAATAAAGGATCGACGCACACTAAAGGTTACAGGAAATCTGACACCGATGTACAACTACCGATGAATACATTAAGTAAGACAAACGACTGCGGTAGTCACTACACCAATATATCTAAACAACATTATAAAATGTACGAGCACGATGAGATTCCAGTTCAAGATAACTCTGGCTTTAGTTACTGTAAGACAGGGGACACGGGCAAAGGCGATCGCGATGTAAACTCTGGAATAACACTCGATTTGGAACAGATAGAAATGAAACTAAACAACTCACTGTCTTACGACCTGCACGCGGACAGTAGCTTTGCGCCCAGCCTCGAATCAAATATAAAACTTTTCAAGACAACGGTACAAGAAATTTTTGACAAATTCTACCACTGCATGAGCGATATAGAACAGTACAAAATCCGATTCAATAAGATATTGACAAAGATCAAAAACGATCCGATCGTGGATATGGAGAATTTTATAAAAGATATGCTTCAAGATATAATATCCTCAGACTCGTCTGTTTCTTTTCCCGTTTCTAAGAGAATTCCACGAACTTTATGTAGTAAAGACGCGACTGTAGAGGTTAAATGTGAAGACAGTGAAGAATCCAAGACCTCAGGTAGCAATATGTTCTTGGAAGGCTTTAAAAACACAATCGAAGCGTACAGGAACGATAAATACAAGTCCGATTCCGCCACCGACGAGGCTAGCTCAAGTGAAAAGTCCAAAAAAGGAGTGTTCTATATAAACCTTTTGAACAGCCACCGATGCGTTCAGATCAAACTCAACAACCGAAACATGGTGTCCGAAATAAACATACGAGATCAAATGGTGAAAGATGATAAAATAGACGAGGCAGTATCAGCTGATAACATTAAAAAATTAAAAGCTAAAGAAATGGAAGCGGAGTCGTTGAGGGATCGGAACGTAGACCAGGGCGATGAGAAAGACATTCCGGTGAGGATCGCAAATCCAAAGAAGAACATACACCTCGACGAGGACTTTACTTATGAAGCGGAGGAAGAAACGAGTCATTCGTTAATTTATAAAATATGCAACTATTTCTGCAAGAAATTACGCAAGACTTGTTGATTTCCTTTTTGTATTGTATCAATAAAAGTCATTTTTATTTGGAATAAATTTATTTATGGACTAGACAGATGTAACTATACGCTGGCAACACATTACAGGCCGCTGTTCTCCTCGAAGTTGTCTATATAATACCATCTGACCAAGGAGATGTGTTTGCAGAGTTGCAGGGCGAATTCCTTCTTCATGTGCAAGAATTCCCTAATGATCGGCAGGTCGAGCATGATGAAGGCCTGGCCGTCGATCTCCTCCTGCTTCATCTTTTCGGCAATTAACTTGCAATCATCCGTGCTGCTCAAATATGTGTAGACGTCGTCGACGCTCCAGTCCAGAGGGTTGGGGGCTAGTTTCACTTTGCCTTTGATCCAGGACATAGCGGTGTGTTTTTCAAACATTTTATTGTCCGACGGTAGAGGATCGTAGGAGTTGAACTTGAGCTTCTTGAGCTCGGGCTCCTCGGAGTCGGACACGTCGGATATGTTCTTGGGGTCGCGCGAGTGGCAGCTGCTCTCGTTGGTGTCGTTCTCCGTGTCGCTGTCGTGGCTCGTCTTCTTGGCGCACGTGGTGCCGTACATCGTCTCGACGTCTTTCTTGTTCCAATGGGCTTCCTTCATTTGCAGCGCGAAGTTAGGTAGTTTGGCTCCGCGCGTCTTCATTTCCATTTTGGGTTGTGCGGCCTTGGCGTCGCGTTTTCTCCTGTTGCCGCGCTTGTAGTCGGCGAGGCTGTCGGGCGAGTTGGGCCGCGTGCCGGACTCTGAAGGCGGCGTGGACGCGGCGCTGTGCTCGCTCTCAACCGACTCTCCGTCCCTGTTCCCCTCGCTCTCCTGCGATGGTTGTATTTCTTTCTCCCGTTTCTCTGGAGCGGTGGTCTTCTTTTTTTTCCTTTTTCCGTTGACGCTGCCCTTTGGTCTTCCACGACGTTCTGTGCCGTTATCTGAAATAATATTCGTTTATATATAAATATAATTACTTCAAGTCAAAAAGTTTGATTTAAAACCCTCAGATGTGTCAAAAAATACTAAAATTTATACAATAATAATAGGCAGCACCTATTAAATGAGACATTAACAAGTTGTGTTGTATGAACCCATGTCATGCCAAGCTTTTTTAATCTTTTGATTTCTACTTTCTGTGTGGTATAGAGGCGCTAGCAGGGTACGTAGTCGCTAAACTGTCTCCTCAATAACGAGCAAACAGATAAATGATTATTGCGAGAACGCTTACGGAATGTGGACTTGTCGACGAGCTGGCAACGGTTCGGGCAGCCGGCGGGGTACTCGGCGGGGCCGAAGAGCGCGGGGCAGGCCTGCAGGCGCGCGCACATGGCGCGGCAGAACGCCGCAACGCGCGCACGTTCGCTCGCCACGCACACGTACGCGTGGTACGTACTCGACTTAAGTCTGCACACAAATTTATAGCCATTAATATACCATATTATAAAATACAGCTAAAATTGTATGAATGATGTTCGTGTATTTTTACCTTTTAATTTTTTTTAAATTTTGCTCTCAAAACTATAGAAAGTGATTTCAAGTTCTAGTTTCTAAGGGACTATAATTATTGTATTTTGTGTTTTAATGGTTACCTGATCTGTCATTTGCACTTATACACTATAAGAGAATATTATACTTATAAAAATTATACTTACTTAGCCCTTAATAATTCCAATCTCATTCCCTCCTCGGGTGGCCCTTCATGCTCCCAGTCCTTAAGCAACTTTGCCGGCTTGTAGGAAGCCGATATAATCTTATTGAGGACCTCCTTAAGTACCAGTGATAAAGGTCCAGGTCCAACGTGCTTCGGCAGTTGAGACAACTTATTCCTGCTGATCGACGGTCCGGCGTAGCATTTGTAATTGAAATATATTCTATCGCACCATTCGCTGGAAGTTTTGATATCTTCCTTGATCACCTTCGGTTCTTCAATCTTCTCCGGCTGTCTATTCGTAGTGTCAGGTATGTGCAGCTCATAATTATTGCTGTCGCACCATCCCACCGGGAACAGGAGATCGCTGGCCTGCGCATACCAGAACTTCTGACCGATCGGGATCAGTTCCACGCACACCAAGTGCTCTACAATCGAAGCTATCGTCGCCACGTGTATCTCTTCATGGTTCATTGGGTTGACAGCTTCAAGTTTCATGTCCACTTCTATACCTTTCATGGGTTCATTTTTCCCGAAGCAATACTCTGGCGCGGGAACGGATGACGTCATCGTCAGATATTCATCCCAGTTGAAGGGTCCCTCCTTCCACGTTTTGGGAGGTTTAAAGGCGAAGTTGTGTTTCTGGGCCCAGCCGATAGGGAAGATATAGGGATGCATGTTGTCGCAGAGGTAGGAATTTTTAGTATCCTCGTGGTCTTCGATGTTGTCGTCGGGCACCACCAGGAAGTGCAGGTTGTTAAAGACGGTGGTGACGGTGGCTGGCCTGATAGTCCGCATGTCGCTCGGGCTGAGAGTCTCCAGCTTCATACCGGTGACGAAGCTGTGCGCCTCTAGAGTTGGCGCTGGCTGGAAATTTAACAGTGCTGGCATTTTAACAGTGGTTTAATTCGCAACAACATCTGTTGCCGAATGGGCTCGACCGGTGCAATACCACGACCTCACAGAAGTCAGGCGTGAAGTAAAGGTATGCTTCTGCGATTCGTCTGATGAGCGAGGTACCGGAGACCTAATTTCAGTTCTCTTTTCTTTCCTATCATTTCCTAATAAGGTTGTGGACAGGGAGGGGATGAATGGGAAAAAGGAGATATCCTTTTTCCTGTCTATCCCCTCCTCTGTTCATTCAATTCAACACACCTGTAACTCATTTCCTTCACTTCACTTAACATCAGGTGATCCGCTTACTGGTTTGCTACTCACAGAAGACCAAAAAGATAAAAGAAATGATTATGCTTTATTGTACACTTTTACATTCAATTTTTGTAGGGCCTTGACCCAAACTAGGAGCCAATCCCCTGGTTAATTTACACTTTAGTACCAAAAACATAATGAAATATTCAAATAGTTAACGTTGGAAATTATAATTTTTTCCAATTATTATAAGGCACATATTTAGATAACATTTTAGTCTTATAGACTTAATTATAAAAAAAAATGGTTCACAAGAATTTTACCCTCAGAGATCATTTTACGAGAACCGGTTCCCCTTGGCCGGCTTGCAGCTCACCTGGAAGAGGTCGGCGGGCGTGGGCTCCTTAATAGACTCCTCCGCGCTCTGGCGCAGCTGCGCGCTCAGTTTATTCTTGCACGAGAACCGGTTCACCTTGCCCGGGTACTTGAACTGCCACGGGGAGCCCTGCAGAAACATACGACATATCTAAACTCTAGAAGTAGAATTCTTTGTCGCACTTCAAAACTGTAGCAATAAAATGAACATATATAGATGTTATTTTGTGCAATGACACACATTGCACAAAATAACATCTATATTTAACGTCGAACATACAGACACATGAATAAATGAACACCGTCGATGTGTACACCGTACAAAACCTTTTCAGGTCACTTACCGCTCTTCAAATAGGATAACAGATAGATGAAAATAGGGGATCACATCATCCTTTCCTTTTTATAGTAGGTAGATGGAAGCAAATGCGCGGCGGCTCACTTATCAAGATCCCAGCAATTACCTATTAAAATACAGATATCGTACTAGTCTTTTTGGAGGAACCAACATAGTCGATAAGAAGGAAAAAGGAAGATGGAAAGAACCTGTAAGATTTTCCTACCTAATATCCTCAAACGTAGCCAAAGAAGATCGGATTTAAATTCAGACAATCTGTTCGACATTACTCCAAATTACATTATATCCAATATCACTTATAGTTGGGACATATTCGGTGAGATACAACAGTACTATCACCGAGTACGTGACAAAGAATCGATACGAAGAATTAAAAACATAGCAATATGTATTTCGTATTCTGTTAAAGCAATAACAGATAGTCACGATATCGCTTATTCCATTTCTATAAACAAATCCTGACTAACATTAATGATATGATAAATGTGTGTTTGTTACGCTTTAACTCCTAAAGGAATCGACAGATCATCATGAAATTTGCGAGGTGCACCGTCATTTACAATATTATTTGCCATGGTTATGATTCATGATTTGTTATAAATTATTCGAAGTTATACGCGGAATCAAATTACAAAAACAAGAAACGAATGCGTGCGGAGCCGCGGGCCACAGCTAGTCTATTTATAGTTTATAACCAAAGTATCTTGCACGTCTTCGTGTATTTAAATGTTCATCGAAACTGTTCCGAAGGCGATATTACCATTACATAAACGTGTCGACTACAATTTATTGTTGCATTCATGTTTTATGGCTTATTATTGGACCTAGTCAGTCGATCTAGAGTTCTTAGCATGCCAATGAAACTTGCCTTTACAAGGCAAGGAAAAGGTAATACGTATTTAAAATTATGGATGACGAAGACAAGCGAGCAAGCAATTCACTCGATATTCCTCGCTATCTATATACATCTGATAAAACCAGAGTATTTTTAAATAAATTGAGTTTTAGGTACGTATGAGGCAATACCAAAAAACCTGTGTCGATTTTGTTTTTTAATCACGTTCAGGTTGCAAGGGTTTAAATTATTTCTATAAGGATCTTACACTTATCTTTAACAACTTATCTACAAACCAGCTACCATAGAAGCCAAGGAGTTTGTGGTCTTTGTAGTACACGTCATTTCTGGGCGTCATGTAAATTAGCCGTACCTTGTTGGTCACGTAGCCGAAACTGCTGAGGCGTGGGTTCGAGAAGAATATCCAGAACTGCTGCAGGTCTTCATCAGCACCGTCGTAGCGGAGCAGGAGGCGCCCGCCTACATTCTCACACACCTGCAATTCATACAACATTTATCAATGTAGTTTTTAAAGTTAGTGGCAGCGTTGGCAGGGGACGTCCACGATCAGAAATGTGGCATACTAAAGAAGGGCGATATAAAGAGTACCCGTAACCGACGAGCATATACGCGTAGATGTTTAGATGTACAAGAAGCGAGAGAGGTGTGCCAGGATCGCGTCAAACGAAAATCCATGATCTCTGCCTTTATTACTATAATTTTTAATTAACATATTGAGAATATGTTATCACAACGCGCCATCATAATTATATTTTAAACTACATCACTGATCACAAAATGAGGTAGAGACAACTATCTATACCATTTCATACCTTTACATAAAGTTTATTGCAATCAACTTGAAATGTGGTGTGTAACTGTACTGTGAAAGCAACTATAGAATTATAATACAAACATCCTGGGACACTATTCACACACGGCCATCTGATCCCAAACTAAGCAGAGCTTGTACTATGGAAACCAGATAACTGATATACTACATATACTATTTTTCTTAAGGGTCAACTAGCAACGCACCTAAGATCCAGAGGAAGGGTGTATAGGGTGGGAGTAATGTAAAGATATAAGGGCATATGTCTTACCGTAGCGATCCAATATCGGTAAGGATCGTTGACGTTCTGTATCTCGACTTTCATGCCAACTTTTATTCTGTCGATTGGCGACATGCCCTTATTGTTGAGGGCCTCGATGGACACCGACTGTCCGACGAGGAGGGCCTTCTTCATTATATCTATGATGGTGTCACCGCACTTCTCATTGATCTCGTCAGGTGGCTCCACCAGCTCGTCATACTTCCCGCACCAGCCCAGCGGATGGACTTTCGTAGTGGAAATGTCACACCAGAAGTCGGTCTCGGCTCCGATGAACTTGATCCTGAGTAGGTGGCCACAGACCATGGTGATCTCCGCTATCCAGTAGATATCAGGGTTGTTCTTGTGGCAGACTTCCAGCAGCATACCCTGCTTGATACCATTGTTGAGGCTGGCTTCGACCTAGGACAAAACAGAAATGTCGAAATGAGGTTATCAAATAACTTGGCTCTATAAATTTTTTACTCGATACACAATACGTGAACACACTAATAAATATGAGACAATTATTTCCTCGTACTAAAAAAAGACCTTGTTTTTACATTATCTATTTTTTTAATGAATATGGTATAGGTATATTAAAACATGGTTGCAAGAAAGAATTGGCACAATCGTGAAAAATATAAGTTAAATAATGTAGTATATATAAACACGTACAGCATGTATGCCAGACAAAGTTAGCATTTTTCTTTTCAAATGTAAATAAAAATCTAAACACAAGATCTGCTTTTAGACGATACAAAGTTTTGTTCTGTCTCGATATGTCGATTGAATCAATTTTATTAAATACTTAAAGAATAACTATACATTTAAGTTGAGTGTTGTCCCGCCACTCATCTAGAGATAAGAGGGCACCTTTCTCCTAGTTTCATCCTTCCTACAAATGGCCGCAGAGCTTTGACGACTTGCAGACAATATTATTTATGCGAGGATAACTCAATTATAAATAGCGGCGTTTATTAGGAATTCCCTTGGAGGGATGGCGTCAGTAAGGCGAACAGCCGTAAAAAAATTAGCCAAAACCTGAACAATATGGACTACGGTCACACTGAGGGAAACGATAATCAAGACCGACGGTTTTCTTACAAACGTCTTAATGACTATATTTTTAAATATAACGTACAGCCTCTATATAAGAATATTAGCATACTGTTTTTTTGTCTTCTCAAAGTTACAACACGATAAAGTGTTAATTTTTTAAATAATTAAACAATATATTTAATGGAAGCAGCCATCCCTATCCGGGAGCGCTGATTAAAACTAGACACAGTACAAATGTATAACGGGCGTATAGTGTAGCTGTCGGGAACGGGAGGGGTAAGGGGAATCGGGAGTCGGGAGCCGGGAGCGGGGAAGCGGCCGGTGCAGCTGCAGCGCGCATGTTATTGCGCTATTGATTTGATTAAAGACCGACCGGACGTGAGGTCGTCCAGGTAACTTTACATTGAAATTATTGCACACTAGCAGTGCCCCGCAGTTTCACCCGCCCTGCAATTTTACTTAAACTAAATGATATTACCTACTTAATAATACCGTAACCTCATCATCTCACTGCCCTGTTCCCGCGTATGTGGGGTCGCATGGCCGAAGCTCAGTTAAATTGATATAACTTTTTTATTTATAAACCGATTGAGATACAACAAACACTAAATGTTAAGTGAAGCTTACCACAATACATTAGTGAAGATCGTACCCAAATCGGTTAAACCGTTTCTGAGATTATCGGTAGCAAACGCACAAACAGACAAAATTTCATTGTTTTGGGTTGTATTGCGATTTTCTCAAATATTATCCATGTACAGACAGCGATCAGTTACATTTTTATTATATGTATAGATTACAATCATCTCATCGTCAATATTAGTGTCATAAAATAATATTTAGTTCTGTTAGGCTTAAACTATCACACCGCTAACGTCTGCGCCGCTTGTCTTGGATTCGATTCAGTGCTGAGAAGAACAAAATAAGATGATTTTTCTAATTGTAATATCAGTTAAAAATGACGAATGGGCGATTTTGAACCTAACCTAACCTAAATAAATGAAAAGTTTGCGTGTATCAATCATAAAACACGGTAAACATTTGCAACAAATCACAGTATCGACCTGCGTGAAGGAAGCGCAGGTTATCGCGGAATGAGAGACGGGCTATCTGCATTTCGTGCTTCCATGCGCCACCCTCAACCCCCATCCCAACTCTTGAACTTCACCCGTGGGTGGCGCCCACTTGTTGAAGCAGCGTGGGATAAAATATAATCAACTTGTAAGCTCGCTTTATTACAAAATCATATCATTCAGTTAATAAACGCACTTATTTTTATTTGGAGAAGCGTAAAGTCTAATTCTGGTTCAATTTCAATTCCCTCTCTTTCTTTCTCATAAGAAAAGGATGAAAAAGGGAATGATTTGACAGAGGAAGGAATGGATATGAAAGGGAAATATCCTTTTTCTGTTCAACCCTGCCTCTGTCCATTATAGGTGGACAACGCATCTGCAACTCATTGGTTTTTATCGTATGCCGTATGTAAACAAAAACAAAACTATATTCAAAAACAACAAATGCACTAAAACGTATAAAATAATTTTAAGCAATTAAACATAAGAATCAATCCATTCTTAATCATATTTATTTTTGGAGTCGGTGTCAGCGTCAGCCAAGCGAATATCAATATACGAGATACCTTTAGAAACTCATTTTACAAATTAACTTTATACTACACTAGTGACCCGCCCAGTCTTCGCATGGGTACCACTAATTATTTTGATCCGATCGCTAAGAAACACAGGAACACCCGCTGTGCCATTGTGAACAATCCCGGTATATTTCATCGAAATCAGTAAAGTCGTTTCGTAGTCTATAGGTCTATAGCGAACATACAGACATCGCCTTTTATACATATACTATATGAAAATCACACTCGACTGTTCCCCTCCTACCCTCTCACCAGGAACTCGCGTTAACAGTGCCTCTTAGTTACAGACATACCTTGGCTGACACCGACTCCAAAAATAAATATGATTAAGAATTGATTCTTATGTTTAATTGAGGAAAATTATTTTACACTTTTTAGTGCATTTATTGTTTTTGAATATAGTTTTTTTGAAGTCGGTTTTGTTTTAATTTATTTCTCGATTTTTATTGAATCTAAAGTTTGTTAACTGATTTCGTTTGTCAGGATATGGGTTGACCTACTAAACGCGCTGCTCATATGAGACAGCGTCGTTTAATGAGACAAACGAAGATAGGACGGAATGCCTATCTAAAATTAGGAAATCTACTTCCAGGACCATTTCAAAACAGACTAGGGAAGAACGCAAAAATAGGCTTCCGAAAATTCGGGTGCACGAAATAAGTTCTGAACAGAGATAATTTCAAAAAAAACATAATCACGGTCTTGGATCCTGTACCAGAATCGTTTATGTAACGAGACGGAGAAGCAACGTGCCCCCCGTATCGTCTTGATTCAACGTCGTTTTAACGCAAAACGAGAGCACCGTCAATGTAAAGTCAATGGAATACGCTTTATTAAGAGTAACTCAAAAACAACGGGTTAGGTCTTGATCATTTTTTTCTGGGAATACATGATAACAACCGTCTTACAAAGAAAGAAAGATAATAAACAAAAGTACATAGTAATAAACAATTCGCTAAGCCCGGCCGTCTACTGCGCGGCTTTTGAAATCACTTGGGCGTAGTTTTTACTTACTTTATAGTTTAAACTTTTGATATCTTCTAAACTATCTGTCATAACGTTATAGTATAAAAGACAATTATAATCTATATTTAATACTCTAGATTATAAACATATTTATTTGAATAAGGATTCCTACTGAATACGAAAAAATATCGTCTCAAATAGCGCATTACTTTTAATTGATGATAGAAACAAGGAGTTATTGTGAGCTTTTATTTAGCATTTTTAAAGATCTACAATTCTTTCATACTTCATTTTTATGTACGTCCTCTAGTACTTCGTAAGCAAAGAAAGCAAAACTCAATTTTGTCATATTATGCATTATTAAGGATAACTCTAAAACTCCTGGTCGGATCTTGACTACAAAAAAATGGGACCACATGGCGAGCACTAGCTGTCGAACAAAATAAGAATCATCAAAATCGGTTCACACGGAGTTCTGAGGTAATAAACATACAGACAAATTGATAACCTCTTCCTTTTTGAAGTCCCGTCCCAAATTCGCATCGCAACTTCGCAAACTTAAATAGAATATAGATTGGATATTAATGATAGATAAATTCCATACATTTTATCAGCTTAGTTACCGTTGCTTACCACAACACTATTAGGCGCCACATAGCCAGAACGAATTGGCACTGTTTCAATATTTAGTACATAACATAACAATATAATAATTAGTAGCGGTAAAGTGTAGAAATAAAATAATCTTTTGGTACCACTACAATACTTCGTATACAAATCATACTACCTCCATCTCTGTTCACTTTCAAGTGTAACATGTCACCAAATAACATAGGCTAGTACTCTTAGCCTATATATATAAGGTATACTTACCTTAAATTATAAATCAAAACACTTATACAAAATGAAATGAATTTATGCAGTATGTAAACGAATAACCATTACTTACGAAACAAGGGCAACCTTTACTTTAGGTTAGGCAGGTGACTGGATTATGTTTCAAGCTTGATGGTTAAAATAAATATACTGCAAAATATACTACTCATAGTAGTGATACATTTACAAATTTATGCGATTATAACAGTTTTAGAACGAGCGAATTCGAACCTGTGTTCTTATGTCGCAGAATACCCCAAGCCAGGGTTTCCTAAGTAGATGGAAATCTCATCAGGAT
>JWHW01025325.1:197423-215710 GCA_000931545.1 Papilio glaucus | reverse complement strand
TATAACCAAAAGAATACGTGCATTAGCTGAAGCAAAGACAATCTTGTTTGATATTTATTATTCATTAATAAACTGTTGAGTAGAAGGTAAACAGCTGGAACCCTGACCTCTTTGGATATAAATAATAAACAGTAACGAGTGTCTATGGATATTTTATAAGTTAGCGTTTGTGCACACAGCGATGGCAAGCAATACGTGACATTTGTTCAGTTTGTCGAGATGAGCACACAACTTTGTCCCGCGTCGCGCTGCAAGCTCAGCGTGCTGCGGGATAAAGTAAACACGGCGCTAGTTTAGTGCGCACTATAATTAGTGAATACTTAGGTTATAATGAATGGTTTATGTAACGCGTTGTATGAATATTAACCTATTGAGATAAATACAGGGCAAATGGCAAATATATAATGTAATTTAATTTCGTTTTATTCATCCATTGTAACAAAATATTTAACTTATTCATTGCACGGTTGATCCAATTTAGATCCTCTAAAGGTATCTTTGTATTTAATAATAATTTTAAACCAATAAAAAATAAGTTGATTATATTATACCTTTTAAATAAGAAACAAAACTAAATCTTGTGCATACTTATACTTGGACCTTCAAGGGCCTGATCGTACACAAGGTCTAGGTTTAAACTTTGTCCAGTTAATACTGCATCTTGTGCAACGCATGTTGAGATTTCACAGGTAACCCAAACGAATATGCGTTTACGAAACTATGTACGATTTTCAGCACATTCATTGAAGGACAGTGCTGCAACCGTTTAGTCATGTTTAGCAGATTTAGCACAACTCAATGTTTTTTAAAGTATTACGAAAATAATTGAGTGGATTCAAATATTTTGACTTCATTTTACGCTTGTTTTGATTCCTATAGTCCTACATATGGGCCATAGTAATAAATTTATAAGAGAAAATTTATATCATAATAGTTTTTTTTCTTATAGTTTTAACGAACGCTGCTTTAAAAGATTATCTACGGATTAAGTGTTTATAAAACCTTTTAGATGGATGGAGAAGAAATTGTGTGAGCATTTTAAACAATGAGTTTTCATATCTTTGCCACAAATCGATTGTCGATGGAATTTCGTTTTTTTTTTAACGTGGTTTATGAAGTCGAGTATTGCTATACAAACTTTTTTCTAGACGGCAATTAAAACTCAAATTTCCGACTGACATAAGAAATCCACGCAAATCATATTGTTTAAAAAAAATCAAACACTTACTAACATTTTTTTATCTGGAGAAACACTACTTTTACCTTATCTGAGATATCTTAACATGGGACTGTACAATAGAAAATTCGAAGACTATTGGTGTCGGTGTTGCTGCATACTTTTTGAAGAGAAAACTTCTTTAGCAGCGGTAGACAGAAAATCTTATATGTTTGCGTGAACAACATGCGTAAGCAACGTGCTTTTTTTGAAATTGGAAGTTTCGACGAACTATTTTTGATTTATTTTTAGAGTAGAATTAGACCTCTGCCACTCATCAGACGAAACGCAGAAATACTTCTACTTCACGCCTGTTTTCTGTGAGGTCGTGGTATTTCGCCGGTCGAGCCAGCCCATTCGTGCAACAGATGTTGTTGCAGGCTTTACCACTGTTAAACTATTTGTAAGATCTACTTCGGTGTTCAACGTCCCAGTTTACAAGCTCGGTGACTATTCCATTACAAAATTAAGGACTGTGTTGCAAACCTAAAAAAATGGGAATATGCAGTTAATTTCTTTGTCACAATTACTGTTATTGTGTGTTAAAATTTTAAATAAATATGTAGATAAATTTGTTAATTTACATCACATAAAAATATATATTTAGCTTTATAGTGAAACAATTATTAATGTCAGTATAATCTCTTACAGAGTTTACTTATACAAATGCTCCTATCACAGTTAACAAGGCCCACTTCAGTGTTTGGTGACGTCTTCGCGGCGATTACTCAGTGGAGCAATTGTGACAGCAATGACCCTTGAGATAATCCGCCGGCATATGCCACGCGATTGCACTGTCAAATTAGGACAGTAAAATCGGAATACATCATCCAAACTCAAAATCGACATTTAAATTTTTAATTATTAAATACGTTTATTTTTAAAAGAAATTTTAATGAATATATTAAAGTTATTCGTTAACATGAAAATTGTAATGATTTATGATGAATTAAAAATTTACATAAAAAAATGTAAAAAGTTCTTAAAAAATATTTACTTTGACGCAAGTTTAAAAAAATTATATTAAAAAAAATAGAAAATATATCGTGCATTTAATGTAAACAAATGTACCACGTCTTAGTCTTCTTTCCGGTACCAACACAAAAAGTTTTTGATTGTGATTGTTTAAAAAAATTTTTTTTACGTAAAACGTGTGGTCTAAATAACTTGAAACAATTGCTATAAGCCACAGAGCACAGTTTATCACACATTTTGTTGTATAAATATTTTTGTATTCTAAATAAAAATTGAGCAAAATTACTTTAAAAAATCGGGACTGTCCGTCACATATCCTTGCATTTGGTCCCCACGATTTCAATCAAGTTCTTATGTCCGAGAATCTATGAATAATAACCGAAAGCATAATCGCCGGAACCAATTGGACCGCATCTTGAACCGGTATTCGAATAGTAAACTTTAAATAAAATGGATTACAACTGCCTATGATCAGGTAGCTCAGGAACGGAAGGTGGGGGAAGGTGTATATGCACGAAATATGAACACGCGCATCTTGCCTTTGTGCACTTTTTAACGACAATTTTATTCGTTATTTTCAAAAACAGTAGCCATCACTTAGCTTCAATATTAAGCTGTATAAACTCAGTCGTTTATTTTACTAATCCTTTTACAAAGTGTAAATCCCAAACAATACAGTATCTCTCCAGAGATTTAAATTCAACAAAGGTATAGTGTTTATATTGACATTTCGAATGTGTTTAGGAGAAAACATGAATTAAAAATACTTATGTTCATTGATATACTTACCGCGAAGGCAATGTTGATGAATATAAAGATCTTCTCTGCGGTGCAGAGCCCCCGGGCGCAACCCATGGCTGCACTCACTCACTGCACTATCACGACATAAAACACGTCTTCCCGCGAGCACGCCGCGTAAGGCACTGCCGTTTGGCGGGCGCGGGTCGGTGTCGGTGGTGTGATGACGCGGACTAGGGATGCACCACTTATCGACGCTCGGGCGCTACCCTCAAAACTCCAACACGCCGAATTAGCTTAGTTTCAGTTATTAAACACTTATTTTATAATCGTATAAATTATTTGTATCATTGCATCAATAATTGTTAAACTAAGGCAACTATTAATAGTTCTGTTTGTTATTTTAAAACAATGGAATTCAGATCGAGGTCACAGTGACGCGCCTCAGGTCAGTCAAAAATATATTTGTGTAAATCGACGTCCATGTTTTCATTGTACCCAAAATATGTTGGGCATAATTATTTAATTCATTGACGTTTAAAATTTACGTTTTTTATTCCGTGTCATTGAGATGTTTGAAAGCGGTCAACTATTCTTTACAGGTCTTCTTCTCTTCGTCTCCCTGCCCTTTTCCCTTTTTTTATGTGGGGTTGACACAGTAAGACCGTAGTCCAGACTGTAATATTTTTAATTAATAAATAGTTATTTTACGGCCGGCCGCCTGCCTGACGCCAACCCTCATTGGGCATATTTATGATATATTAGTAGATAATCGAAGTAATTTACTGATATTTCTTTTAACCATTCTCAACCAAGCTTAAACTTGGCTGAAAATGGATCACAGCAATAGTCGAATGGTGGTTTCGAACCCACGACCATGTTTTACATATTTCGCAATCCGCATCCTTAAGGTATTGGGTGGTATATACGGGTCTTAAGTCGTTTTATTAACAATATCTATTAAAAACTCACATTAATTCGGTCTTAAAGAACATTTTTATAACCTTTATTTATCACGCCTATTCTTTAGTATCGTACTATTTTCGCGTGTTTTATTACTATTATTATTTTATCCTGCTTCGAAGAATACTGGGAACTTTATGATAACAAGCATTTAAATTAGGTACCGTCATAATTCATCGATATTTCAACTCCTTAGTCCCGCACCGCACTATGTGACCAGCTCCCGGTCCCACCGCCCGTTTCAAACGTCGCCTAATTTTTTTACAGCCTGACCCAAAAATTAATTTAATTTTTTATACCTTATAAAGACTTAATAAACGAAGAGTTTCCGAACTGCGAATTTTCAGTTATAGAGCTTTCATCGCTATCAATTGAAATAAAACTTCAACTGAAAAACTTATCGCTTTGAATTTGTGTAAAAAATGTATGTATATGTAGGATCAGGGGCCGAGATTGTCTTCTCCAAAAAATACCACAATAGCTACAATCACTTTATTTTAATTAACTGACTGATGTAACTAAAATCACTAACAAACACGAATGGTACAACATGTGCACCGGGTGACGATCGACTGAATAATGTCTCCTCGACTGGCGAGCACTGTCTTTTATACTGTTTCGTGGTGGGGTGGCTGCCTTTAATACTGTTTTGTGGCGGGGTGACTGATGACGTCACGCCCGTTGCACACGTTGTTTACAAATACTAATGGCGGCGCCGTCATATACTTTTTTTTTTTGTTCTGACACTTAATTGTTTTTATTGATACATCTATGCATATAAAGAGGATGTGTGTGTTCCCTATAGACTCCGAAAGGACTTGACCAGTTGCGATAAAAAATGTCAGGAAAAGTTCAGATAGGCCTAGCGGCTTGGTAGCGATCGGATCAACGTAATTAGTGCTACCCGGGAGAAGCCGAAACGAATCACCAGTACGTAATAAAGTGATTTAGGCACGGAAAACTTGAGAAATACATTAAAACAGGCTATGTATCCTTGAAAGTACCTACATATTTAAATTTTTGAATAAGTAGGTTATAGTTAATTAAAAAATATATATTGCCTATGACACTTCAACCTACATGGAACGCCATTTCAACCTCCAAGGATGAAATCTTTTTAATAATTTAGCAGTGTCCCGGAATCGATTACGATACGATTTATAATCCCGCAAGTGGACTCGTTTAGTTAACAGATATTATAGTTGAGATAATTAACTTTAAACATTTTTTATAAATTATGTTTTTTTGTGAATATGTCACGCTCCACCGCCCCCAATGTCATTGTCACGGACCATTGGCTTACTTGTCGGACATTGACTGAGCTGTATTCATTGTTAAAATTTATGTATAGTTTCCTCAGAGGATTATAGGAAACAAGCACCCCGCTTCGCTCGTGCAGATATATAGATACACAAACAAAAATCAATTCAATATAGCCTAAGCTAAAGCTTTCTATTGGTGTATCAAATCGGTTCAGTAGTTTTTTAGTTTATCCGGAACAAACAACCAACCAAAAAATATTTTATCTATACAATAATTAAGTATTGATAAGTGTTAAAGGAAAAAAGCTCATCTGATACACTTGACTTACAGAGTCATCACTCGAGAGGCGAGTTTCTTCGTCTACTTCATGGATGTCTTCTGTGAGGTCATAGTATTTCATCGGTCGAGGCGGCCATTCGTGCAACAGATGTTTTTGCGGGTACTACCACTGTTATATTTATTTCTCTGTTTCTTGCGTTATTGCCTAATTAAATATTAACGAAACCAAATGTCCATTCCACTGCATTAAATCCGCAGGGGAACTTAAATGGATAAGCAACGTGATACGAGTACGACCCTGTACAATCCGTTTAACGTAAATCAATAGTACAAATTTTCGAAGGAAACGAAGGAAGAGTCGAGTAAGTAGCATACTCATGTGTGTTTTAGATGATAACAGTACTTTTAAAGATTACATTACTGTATCGGTCGCGCAAAAAAATAAAAATTAATTTAAAATAAAATAAAATTTATATAGTAGTAATTTCCAACGTCGACTTTCAATAATTCAGACATACTTCAAAAACTTTTTACGCGACCCTTTGCCTTAAAGTGCTCGAATACAATAGGGTTGTCCACCAGAGCGTTCTATAAGCATTACATAAGTGAGAACAATTGAGCATTACAGTGCGTGACCTATGACGACATCCGACATTGTAAAAATAGCTTAACCGATTGATGGCGTATGCTCAAAATCTTAGATTTTTACATTACAAATTACAGAAGAATGCTCGTCAGTCTGTAAGGCATTCTTATGACGTAATGCTCAAACACGAATCTGAACTATATTACAATATACGCGAATATTACCGGTGAGAGGCCACCCTTATAGCAAGAAGGCGTATGTTAAATTTAACATTCCTAAATCCAATGGTTTTGCCTGTGCGATATCAGCCAGCAACGTAAAATATGTTATGTGAAATAAAGGATTGCTTTGTGTCCTAATTGACCTCTGCTGATGACTACCAGATAGTATAAAAAAAAAAAAAACTACCAGATAGTGTGTGCGCTCCTTTACAATGACAACGGTCGACGTTCAATGTACATTATTGACATTTGTACTTTACCACGCAATTTTGAAGCTGTCGCTATTCACAGTATCATCCATTCTATATAGGTTTCATAATGTTTGCTTGAAAATGTACTTCCTTACGATATTATAATTAAAAATAAAAGGTTAAAGAAATAATTTCCAATAGAGAAATTAACTTTTTAAAGATGCAACTTGTATATACGTCTTCAAATCATTTGTAAAATGTATAACTACTATTCTAGCTTTTCAAGAAAACTTTATTATCTTTGAATTTTCTAAATGTATCTATTATGAATATAAATAAAGAGTTTTTGACTAATGATAACTTATACAATGACGATTTCTTTTTGTAAGAGTTGTTATGTATTTCTGTAGTTAAATATTTCCACGTGCTCGTTAATGGATACCTTGTACATGCTCGTCGATGTTTACCCCATGTCGATAAATAAATAGTGATGTCCCCGGCTGTAGCGGCTTTGTATAGGCAATTGTAGTAATGACCGGCGAGGTCTGAATCGATAACACAGCCACAACCGTTGCCCAATGTCCACAATACCTCATTGATTGCAGTCAATAGTCCTCTGACAGGGCCGGACTACGTCTGTAATTTTTAATAATAATTTAATTTTGAATTGACTTATTTTTAAATAAGTTTACTCATTTTAAAATGTATGAATTAATGTTTCACCGATATTATAAAATGAATTAATGATAATAGATAAATTGTTTTATTTCCAAAAAAATACTACACTTTACAATCCAGGCAACTTAAGTTGTCTGTTATCGTGTAGGGTTTCCTCTTAAACATTCCATAATTTTTTTTACTTAACCTAGGAAAGAACGAATTAGCTCATCAAATTTCCGCGTGCATTTTTTCTATACGATCACGAGTAACTTCTTAAAGAAAAGTTCCATTTTTATGAAAACTTGTTTAGACAAGGTATACTTCAACGTTTGTGACATTTAAATTTGAAAATAATATTAACCTTAGAGTCTTAAAAATATGAAATGATTGTTTACCCGTGATATTTTTTAAGTCCGCCCCTGTTGTTATAAGCGCTAGTTAGAGACGAGTCGCAGAGGCGGGGCTTCAATTGGGAACTCTTAAGACGGCAATGAACACAATTACCGCAAATGGCCGCTCGTTTGGTGCTGCGCCGGCCGTGCTGTGGTCGGCTTCATCTTTATAGTTGCAACGCCTGACGTAATTGAAAGACGAATTAATTTCACTATATTGACCTTATCAACTTTGGTAGCGAAAACCAGTCTGGGCTAACACGAATGGGAAGAAGTAAAATTTTGTTTATTAAATTTAGTTTCGCATTAGCCTATTCATATTGAATAGGCTAATGCGAAACTAGTGCGTGATGGTACGATCTCATCGCCATTTAACATCTGGTGGGATTGGAGTCAAGCTTTAATTCATATCCGATTTTTTTGCCAAAACTACACATTATAGAGCGATTGATTGTGGGCGATTGATGCCATATTGTTCCCATGTGTCACTATGGTGGTTGCATGTGGATGATTGTACTTGTGTAAAAGGAACGGGGGTTGAAAATCCATTTTTCGCTACTATACAAATAAAAAAAAACTCATCGATGCAAGTCTGCAGCTAGTTCATTAAAAAAAAAAAGACAAAACTAAACGGCCGGTGCTTGATAAGGGATTATAGCCGTCAATGAACATGTAAACAAACAAGAAGAAGGAATATGTGGTAGGAAAAGAAATGACAAATTGACTACATCCCTTTTCTTCCTGCCTTTTTCCCACTTCTATGGGTACAGTAGGACCGTAGTCTATACTGTAAAAGTTTTTGGCTACAGTTTTTAACGGCCGGCCGCCTGCCTGATGCCAACCCTCCTCGGGCATATAACAGAAATTTTAATAGACTATTGAAATATATTGACTAAAAAAAAATTCAACCGTTATAACAAAGCTTACACTTGTGCCAGACCATGGTTTACGGCAATAGTCAGGTGGATTCGAACCTACGACTATGTTGTGCGTGTTTTACATTTCGTACCCCTAAATTGAGTATCTACAAAACTTAAAACAGTAACTTCTTAATGTATAAAGTGACTCGTTTATCCAAACAGATATTACAAAAACTTTGATTCTTGTTGTATTTCAATAATTTAATTAATCATGCCTAAGAAATACTTAAAACAAACTTTTAATAACAATGTCATAACTCGGTCATGAAATTAAAACCAGTTATGCAATCATTAAACTGATCACTTTTCTCCCGACGGCGCGAGGGGGCGGTATTATAATGTGTTTACAAGCAAACTTCGAAGACGACATTCTGTAAACTGAAACTGGGTAAAGTTAAAAAAGAAAGTTAAGAAAAATGATCGGCATGACAAATAAAAAGATTTTATAAAAGCTTCTTCTATACACTAAACGACATTCGATTATCCGATTCAGTTACGAGTTTTAATTACATAAATAATTTATACAACAGTGGTTGAGTCCGTCAACAAATTCTGTTGCACGAATGACTCGGATCGACCGGTGAAATACCACGACCTCATAGAACACAGGCGTGAAGTAGAAGTATTTCTGCGTTTCGTCTGATGAGTGAAGTGTGAAGGCCTAATCCTAGTACCTTTCCCCTTCCAATCATTTTCCAATACGAGAAGGATAGTTGAGGAAGAGGATTTGACGGACGAAGGGATGGATAGGAAAGGGAAATATGCTTTTTGTTGTTAATCACCTCCTTTGTCCTTCAAAGGTAGGCAAGGCTGCGACAAGCTAACTATCTCTATGGGTAGAGCTTATTTAATAACGGACAACCCGCTTGATCGTTTGCCACCAACTTTTATATAAAAAAATCCCAATTGAGATCCGCCAAATACATGCTTTATAATATGACCGTATGCCAATCCCACATAACGTGGGAACAGGTCAATGTGATGACTTCATGATTCCAATTGGAATCATTGTTTTAATTAATCATATTGTGATTTATTTCATTTATTCAGACAAATGATAGTAATGTTTTAGATGATACCTTAAACAACAAATATAAAATCATTTACTCATTTTTTAATTTTTTATCTTTCAACATTACTCGACGCTGGATGTTTTAACAATGGTCTCGAGTTAGCTGCATACTATTTTGCAATATCTCCTTATTATGATGTCGTCAATACGTAAAATCAGATTAAAATAGATCTGTTAATACCCTGACGCTTTAAATAACTATAGAAAATCGATCAACACACACTTCCACGTAAAAATATTATAACTGGAACTTCTAAAATGTTAAGCATGAATAGGAAAGGACCGAAACAATACCACGATCTCTCAGAGAGGCGTGTAGCGGAAACGTTCTTATGCTTTCTTATACTTCCGCCTTTCGTTTGATAACTGATAGGGATGCTTAATTCTATTCCCATTCCAATTCTTTGTTTCTCCCCTTTTAATTATTCATCCTGTGTCCGGCACAAAGGTTGACAAAACTTATCTTCTATTGTATTGTATAAATATTTTATCATTAAGTTTTTCTTAACTCAAGGTTGCGGGAGTCTACTGGATGGTGGCAGGGGGATTATTTTTACATAATAAGTACCACAGTTTACAGTCTGCCTTGTTACCGGTAATATAACGTTACTTTATAGCAGAGGAGCCGACGATGCTAAACTTGTACATCCTCGAGCGACATGATTAGATGGTAAAACGAAAAAAAGGATATATGACTCGTCAGATTATCTATTTCTTTTAAAATTAAATAAAATTTGACTACGCTCGAGGATGTCCAGGTGATTTTTTTTTGTATAACAAGTTTGTGGTCATTTTCTCAAAGATCCTTTGCAATGCACTCGAATCGTTCGATTGTTGAAACGTACACTTATTAGCATGTAAAAAATCTTAATCTGACAAGTCCGAGTACGTCCGATTATCGATTTTTTAACAAATTTAATGGGCTACCTTAAGCGCTCGGCTCTCCATAGACTGATTTGTGGTAGTAGAGTACTTTGTACCTTGTTAAGTACCCTACGTACTTAACAAGGTACCAAAGTACTCCCGACATGTTAATCTGACGCGCTTAAGGATGTACAGAAATCCCCGCTTCGGCTCCCCTACCATAAACAACCACGTGAAAGCATGTCGAATTTGACTGCAATCTATTTTACGTCAGTGTCAACTGTCAATCATGGTAATATGACAGCTTATGTATGCGACAGTTGCAACATCCTTGCAGTCGCTTCCCGTCTGAAATGGCATTAACGTTTTGTGAACACTTCAAAATCTACTTGTATACACAATCACTCATTGGAATTATTACTTTCCTGGATGGGTGCTTACCGCATTACATTTTAAATAGATAATTAAATTTATTGAAAGATTTGGCGTATAGTTTGTTCCACATTAAGATGGAACAAACCTCACTTACACTTTTATTTGTTTACAAAAATTATATCTACGAAACAAACTACATGCACTTTTCATTTTAGTTTTTACGCTACTCACTTCTTTCGGCAACTTTATTAGGGTTCCGTACCCAAAGGGTAAAACGGGACCAGGCTGTATCTTTGTAACACGGAACCCGAGTGCGCGAGTCTGACTCGCACTTGGTCGGTTTTTTATTAAATAACACTTGTGAGGCTTTTGGGTGGACAATATTCATTGCGCACACGCAAAAACTGGACAATCTGAAGTTGGCTACGAGTATCTCATTTGTCGACGTATATGAGGCATGAGTATAGTTTTATTCTTTTTTTGTTTTATGGAGGAAGGAGCGGGTCACTCAGGTATCTCCAACAAGCTGTTGCAGATGCGTTGCCTACGTTAAATGGACAGAGGAAGTGATAGGATCCCCCTCCCCGTCCAATCCTCTTTTCCTTCCCATCCTATCATTTTTAAGAAAAGTCGAACCGGCCCATTCGTGCAACTGATGTTGTTCTGGGCTCTACCACTGTTAATCTGTAAAATGATCTTTAACCTATCAAGTGCACCTCGACGAATGCTTTTCATTTTTTTTCTACTTAGTGTTAAAGACTTGAGAATCATGACAACATCTATGTCGTAGATTTCTGTAGGTTGCCATACTCACTGTACCACATTATGCACGTTATAATTTAAACACGGGAGACACTCGTTGCAATACACGCCGAGGACAGGAAAATTAAAATCGGAATTTAGTTAATGAATACATTTATTAGTGATTAAATTAACATTTGCATCCGGCGCCACTAGATGGCGCTCTACAATGACAATTACATCGACGAATACCATGGAAGCTTCAACAAATTGACAGTCAATAAAATAATTGTTTAAGATTATATTTTTAAGTAAATCAAATGGTATAAAGATAAAAGGCCAGTAAAATTATCATCACTAGGAATGCTACGTATGTCTATTACAATGAACTGCGTAGTAAGGGAGAAAAGAAATTTAAAGGTAGAACAAAGAGCAAACCAAGAAAGCAAGTATGCCAAGAGTAATAGGTTTAGAAAGAGCGTTGTATGGGAAAACATAAAAGAGGGCGTTGTCGCTAAAATTGAGGAAGATATAACTAAGTGGTTGAAAATAATATAGAGGGAGTAACTAGTTTTGTTATAAGATATAATTCCGTTTAAAAATAAATAATCTCTTATTATAAATTGATGGTGGCTTATTAAAACATACTGTATATCTTGATACAAAAGGTGATTTAAAATACAAACCACTTCCACCCCAATAGTGTATAATTAAGGCACTGGTAACCATACGCAAATTGCAGCCAGATTTTAACCCTCAAGTAGAGAAAAACCAACCCTCAATTTTGGTTTTATTAAACACCAAAAGCTTCCATAGTATCATAAATAACATCGACTAACAATTATTAATTATTTTTATATTAATTTATAAATTTATAAAAAGCACACCCATCCTAATTCTTACGTCGACTTTATAGCTGATATAGTTAAACATTCACACAGCAATATGAACATCGGAATCTTTGCAAAATTAAATTCGTTATATTTATATGGATATGCATTGCAAGATACATAAGTATGTCTTACAATAGACTAGAAAAGACGTAGATTGATAGTTAACGTAAAAAGACAAAAAAAAGGTTTAGGAAAATGGTAAAAAGCCGCAAAAAGGTATTTATGGCCGGTAACCAAAGTCGAATTGGACAAACAACTGACAGAAAATAACAGAAATATACTGAGTGCCATTAGAGGGCAGCTGATACTAACCTCTCACTCGAGAATATCATTTAAAATCATTTTGCAAAAATTCAGATGGCTGTAACAAATATTATTGTAATATAAATTAAGTATAACTACATAGTGTATACTAAAATATTAAGAGTATTATTATGTCTTGCGGCAGTATGCGTGAGACGTAGCGTTCATTACAGCTAAACTAGACACGGAGAAATAAAAAAAATGACTAAAAATATTTGTACTCAGTTGCAGAACCCGAATTAAATACAAAGTCACGCTTCACTTGTTATAGTTATTCCGAAATAATAGGCCCGTGACGATATATAAAATGTAATTTATTCTACTTAATCTGATTTAGAATTTTAGTTTTCATTTAGAAAACTAAAATTCTAAATCAGATTATAAGATAAAAAATGTTTTTTTATTATCAGTCAATCTTTATCTTTATCAAAATGGGAAATCTCCTCCTCGGGAACTATATCGTGACGAGGTTAAAAAAATATTTTAATTAAAATTTGTGTAAGCAAAGAAAAATAATTATTACATACAAAAATATTAATTCATTAGGGATCATCTTCGTGTGCTTTATTGAAAACTAAAAAAATAATATTTAGGGAAATTAGTTAAAACATAATATCAACATAGATAATTTGAACAAAGGTTACCGGCGACCCGAAACACAAAACTAACTCGAAATTCATATCTTTACCTACCCTTTCTAGACACAATTTAAATATATAACAAATGAAACGAACTTTGTACTGAATTCACACATTATAAAATTAACATGAAAAAACATTTGAAATAAATCAGTCTTAAAGAAAAACTTACAAAATAAATTGAACATTATGTCAGTGTTTAAGTACGGCACAGTCTCTTTGGTTATCACGTCGCTAGTGGACGAGGCGGAATTATAAATTACAAAAAGCTCAATCTGTGTTAACTAAAGGGTATAATCAGAACTATAAATTAACTCATAAACGGAAGTTGAATAAAAAACCCATACAATTCATATCACTGATTGTGCCTCTATAACGGAAACAGATAGTATTGCATGACATATATCAAACAATATAAATAAATAGAATACATAAAATTAAACATATAGGGCTATTTTTCATGAGCGCACAAAATTTCGTTGGGTGTATAATCTAAACAAAAATCACATTATTATAAAGACCTTTGTCCGCTATTTTATTTAAAAAAAAACACGGAATAAATAAAAACATCAAAATGAATTCGTAAAAGAAAAGTTAGCAGTCATACAATCATATAATTTGCAAACACAACATTTACTCAAGACGATATGCCCGTTTCTTTCCTTCTTGTGCGTAATCCAATACACCTGTCTCACATTTCGAGTGCCCCCATCACTAAGCTGCGGTTAGGTATGGACTGAACGTGAACTACTTGTAACGATCACTGTCACCCTTTTTTGTTAACCGTACGTTGACTTAAAACACATGCTAAGTCCGTTACTGATATAGGAAATGACACATTTTAAATGATAAATATTTACGTGGTCCTAACACTGAGTTAAATTGTAGCTTATTACGTTTGTATGGTTAATAACTAATAATACAATTATTTCTCAAGGCAAGGCAATATATTTTATTTAATAATACAATTCTATATGTTATTTGAGGCAAACTATTATTAACCAGTGCATCTTAGTAGATAAGGTTTGGGTGTCCAGCAATCATTAAGTAATTAAGGTAAATAATCAGAGGGGTAGGCAGATATTATGGATTTCCATTTGGCGCGATCCTGGCACACCTCTCTCGCTTCTTCTACATTCATACATCTACGCATACATGCTCGTCGGTTATGGGTGTTCCTTATATCGCCCTTTTTTAGTAAGCCACTAATCTGATCGATATAAGTTCTCCTAGGGCGTCCCCTACCAACACTGTCACTCACTTTTACAACATAAATTTGTTTCGATATTTCCTTCATTCAGTCTTTTAACATGCCCGAATATCAAATTTCGAGCGGTATATAATTTGATATGTAATTTATAATTTTAAGCGCCAGTATTCTAATGGTTCTAGACCTCATATTTATTTGAGGACGTGGGTTCGCAGTCATTCGACTCCTGAACCATGTCCTAGCAAAAATAACTAGTTTCGAATTGTTATAAAAATTGTTAGTAAATTATTTCCATAATCTAATATTTTCATTTAAACAAAAATTTAGAACTCATGAAAAATAGCCCTGAGTAATTATAAAACGGCATATCCACCCTACATTCAAATCAGTTCTTCAAGAATGACGCGAAATACGCGACATGTGTTGTCTCTGTCTCAACTTTGACGCTTATATGTATTTGTCTCGCTCACTCTGTATATTTCTGACGGATACAGATTGGTGCTTAATATTATACAGTGGTTATATACGTAATGGTCTATCTTCGACACTTTTCACTATACTTTCAGCTTTTTATGTGTTTGTACTTAATTTTAATTTCTTCAATAGCTTTAATATTGCTGATATCATAAATAACATTAATAATATTTTAAAAGTTCACCAGAAATATTCCTACAAATATTCTTTGATTACAAAAGACATTTCACAAATTGATATTGATGGGTATACATTAAAACTAAAGTTAAACATTTGTAACTAAACTTAGATACGACAAATAAATAGACAGTAAAATTAATAATAATTATTATTATGGCACGCGATTAACTTAAAACATTAGCTTAAAAAGTAATAAAGAATGTTAGTGCAGTCTCAGATATTATTACATTAAAAAAATTTAGTTTCCATAAAACTTCCTACAAACATAGATTATGTAGCCATAGACTGTCTAAATATATTGGTTAGAGAGAGATAGCGATATATGTCGACATAGCTCTAAATCTCTTATAGCGCTATCTTTTTCCAACAGAATAAGGTAGAAAAGAGATGATGAGAAAAATATCAAAAAGATTAACATTATATAGCCAGACTTGATATGTCCATTCAATTTTTTTATTGAATTATGTAAGAAAGTAGTATTAAAGCTGGAAATTTAAATTATCTTGTAATATTTAGAAAGAAATTAAATGCGAATAAAGATTAATTAATTGTACAAATTAACAGAACAGTTTTTTTTATTGCTGCGGACTCAAACAAGTTCATTCACTTACCCTTGGCGTATTCTTACAATTCATGTTAAATGAACATGAAGATTATGTAACAACATTAAATAACAAGAATTTGTCAAAAAAATCATTATGGAGTTAAGTTTGTAGTTAATTTTATGGTTCATTTATTGAAATGATTATTAATAAATAACACTAAACAATAAGAATATTAATAAGACCTCCTTTACCCCCTTCCATTGTACTTGATCCGTGTAAAAACGTATTAGTAACTCTAATTTATTATTTTGTATTAACTTATTTTGGTTTAGTTTCAGTCAGATATAGCTGGTTGTGTATATCAGTCTTGTTAAATACATACAGATAAATGCATATCAATTCAGTCTGAAAACACTGGGACTTACGGAATGTTATTAATACAAAATAGATTTACAGCCTCTAAATGTATCAAATACTAACAGTACAAATAATACTAATACTTTCTACCTCGGGTATTGTCACTGTCAAATTAATATCTGTTATGCACAGAACGTAAATTGTCATATGACAGTTCTTATGTAATAATATTCTAGCTAATGTACAGTCTGGATACGAAGACCTTGGTCAGTTTTTAAATTCATTCCTTTATCAAGTCGTAGACACTCATTTTGATACTAAAGCACTAAGTATACAACTGCATATAAATTTATACTTATTATGGCAACAAGGTGCAAAATAATAAAGACTACTAGTCAATATGAAGTTCAAATCAAATATGTTCGATTTAATTGTCAGTGTCCCTGGTGCAAGCAAATGTCAACTTTAAGGTGACGGTGACAGTGACCCTGACTGTACATAGCATAAATATTTTTTAAAGACAAAAGTTTATCATATGTTAAGTAACAGTCTTTTTATACGAAATTTTGGCTAGAAACCTAGTTATAATAGTCAATGGTAAAATATGTACACAGCAGATATTGATTTGATATTAGTATGCATTTAAATAATACGAAATATTTTAATTGTGTTGAACTTAAGATTCTAGTTTTTCAAATCAAGGTGTAAAGTTTGTAAACAAAGGGTTCCAAAATATTTAAGAAATTATTGTCACATTACCTTATAACATTAGCCATCTTTATCATACAAATTCACTTCACTTTATCTCACCGTTTCCGCTAAGTTACATTTCCGATGAAAGTATAAAAAGTATAATGGCCGCCATGTATGATAGGTAGGTGTCGTTTGTTTGTTTACAAACTTTACATCTTGAGTTGGAAAAAACTATAGTATTTTTTATCAACTATTTGACAAGAAGATTGAAACTTATCAAATATAAACACTGGGAAAGTTTAAGAGAAAATGAGAGAGCAACTATCATATATCTCTGTCTACCGCACTGGTGTTAAAAGGCTTTTTTAAACACTTGAGTTAACTAAGAGCGCATAGCATTTCACATAAAATACTTACTTACATGTTGAATGTCAAAAGTGCATTTAATAAGAATATGTGACACATTCACTTAACCTACTCATGAATCATATTATTATATATATTTAATTTTGAACACATTTGTCTGTATGGTAATTGTTAATTGTGACTAATGACTTTGGATAAATATAAATACAAACACCCTTAACATGTCATCTTGTAAACAAATTAAAATGGCTCATACAAAATTGTACACATTTTTCCATTTTTGTATCAACATGTATAATATTATACATGTTGATACAAAAATAATAATAATAATTATACATGTTGATACAAAAATTATAATAATAATTATACATGTTGATACAAAAATTATAATATTAATTATATATGTTGATACATATCAAACTAAACTGATCAACAGGTTTTTGAATGAATTATGATAAATACTTTGCTTGCTATCAACTTGGATTTTTAGATCATAGGTTCCCAAACAGGGGTGGCATCGCCCCCTACTGGGCGATGAAGTTTTTCAAATCATTACAATGAATTAATAATCACGACCCTCAGCGACGACCACGAGGAACACAATTACAGAGGAAGATGGATATTTTAATTTGAGATTAATAGATATAGAAATAGAATTAAATTAGTATAATTATCGTCGTCGTTGAATTCGTTTTCTTGTCCACAAAAATTCGGGGACCTATGTTCTAGATAAATAGGGCGATATTGTAATTTTTATGACATTTCTCGTTTATATCGTGGTATTTACGCTTTATACCTGGTATCATGGTGCGGCCGGGCAGCGACCGCGAGCGCAAGTAACAACGAGAGCACGTGCGCGGCGAGCAGTGCGGCGGCGAGCCCGAGAGGCGCGCGGGCCACGCGAGCAAGCTCGGCGAGCACGCGCGGCGCGCACGCTACCGTGTACAGGCCGGATGCACCGCGTGATGCGGTCGCGATACGGCGCGATGTCTCGCACTCAAATGGATCGTCCGTCTACGGATAAGATTAGCTTTAACAACTTAACCGATCATCATGAAATTTTGCACACACATTGTCAGGGTTTCTGAAAATTACATAGGTTAGTTACCTTTAAGCCCGAAAATAAAACTGTTCCCGAATCACACAAAACCTCCATAAACAATATTGGT
>JWHW01025325.1:183117-197188 GCA_000931545.1 Papilio glaucus | reverse complement strand
AAATTAAACTATTCCCGAAGCACACAAAACCTCCATAAACAATATTGGTTGCCATGGTGGTATAATTACAAAAAATTCCAGCGTGAAAAATAAGAAAGGAATGCAAAGCGAAGAAGAAAGTTGAGAGGCAAATCTTCAACCTAACCTCTGCCTATTAAGATGAAGACAGTGTGACGTCCGCGCCCTCTTATAGCTTCCAGTGTAGCCGTGCCTAATAAGGCACTCCCGTCTTATTGTAACTTACTTTTTTTGATAATTTTCACTGACAAGATTCAACAAAATATACAAATTGTTATAGAATACAGTGTCGGACCGCATCATATTCATGTTAACAAGTTTACTCAAAAGGCAGTAATTTTGACTCTTTACTGTATTCCGACTGACTGTGTAAGACTGACCGCGCAACAGGAGGCGGGCACCCAGTAGTAGGAGGCGGGGGCGCTGACAGAAAGGTCGAGCGAGCCGCGCGGGGCAGGATCAGCGACGTCGCCACCCGCCCACGCTGACTCCTGCCAATCGCGCACGCTCTCCGCACCGCAACATTGCAACTGGAATCAATTGAACGAGATTATTTTGTTCTAAAAATCTGTTCACCACTAAGCTTAATGCCTGTCACATTTGAAACCTAAAGGTGAAAAGTATTTTGATTGCGATCAGGTAAAGGACGCGAGACTGTATGTAAGAGACTTTTTTTCAACTATTATAGCAAGCCCCTGGTAAAAGTAAAAAAAACTTTAAAAATTCAATGGCATTATATACCAATCAATAACTGAAGGGTCCGGTGACTGCAAGAATCATTTGCAGTCTCTGCTCATAGTATGGAAAGATGCTCATAGCATATAAATAAATCAGCACTCCCACCCAGATGGTTAGGTAGATATACAGCTCCACTTAAACGCTTTACCTGGCACACCCGAGCTTCTTCTTCATCCATACATGCATACATGTTCTTCAATCAAGGATGCTCTTGCTCTCACTATATGGTCTGTCTTTAGTGTTAATAATCTGATTGATGTTTGTCTAGGATGTCACCTAAAAACACTGAAACTTACTTTCCCAACATAAACTTCCCATGTCTTTCTATTTTTCTCCTTTGTACATACTCAAACCATCACAGCATACCTTATACAATTTAAGTCACATGTCCCTTATAAAGCTCCTCTTTACCCATATAATTCCATTTCTAATCCAACAATTCAGTCATTCCTTACATACTTTTCACGAAACTTTTTAGGCATTCAAAAGATACTGTTATATACCTCATGCTGTATAACATCAAGCATATGTGTATGCGAGTGCACGAGTCCATAATCATGAGTTATTGTGTCTCGAAGTCTATCACGGAGCGCCTGCCGCAGCTGCGGGGCATGGGCAGCGCCCCAGGCTGCGGCTGCTGCCTCCGCCGCGCATGCCAGCGCCAACAACGCTAGGCCTCCGCGTAACGCTGCAACATGCCCCGCTCCGCAGACCCCACGAAGTGTGCCAGCAGCACCTAGAGCCAGTACTGCGCCCCACACAGCAATGCAGCTCAGCCCCACCCTTCCCGCACCAACACCTCCTGCACCTTCCCATAGTGCCCAACCTGAGAAGGCACAAGCCCCCAGGCCTACAACCTGAAAACAACATTATTTTAGTATAAGTATACACAAATGTAGGATTATGCAGAAAAACACAACCGAGGATCTGGTCAAAAGTTGCACAAATCCACTGGATGAGGGCACCAAGGGACAGATCATTGTGGTGATGGGCAGAGATAGAGCCACATAACTAATGCATCCTGCATAAATGGACTAACATATTCAAAAGTACTTTGACTCAGAGGTGAAGGAATCCTCTATACCAGGTAGTTGAAATGTTTGTATAGTTAAGACTTTGTGGTAGAAAAGATATGTTCACACCCTTGACAATCTGCCTGCTTTGCAGAGGTGGTCTTTGCCTCTGGTTAATTTGATGATTTCTTGTCACCATAAAAAAGTTGATAATAGTTGTAAAACCAGACTATTATTTTTATAATATACAGTAAGCTATTATTTACAAGGACTAGGAATCATACAGAATACATGTGTAATATGAACCTTAGTATATTCTGTAATTTTTTATAATTATAATAATTAGCAACTGTGTCCAGATTCATATATAAATATTGTGAAGCTTTATTGTTTATTTTTAATTCTAATAATATAACATTTCTAGGCCAACCAAGTAGGAACATTTTAGACCTTGCTAACTCGAATAGGAAGATTTTGTTAGGAAACATGCACTGTAAATTGACATTAGAATTAGTATATATGGATAGTTTTAATGAATATTTTGAAACCAAAGCTCCCTGGATTCGAAGCTTGGGATGATATACAGTTGAACGAATATAAAAGAAAGATTGATTATTACAATTGTAAGTATTATATAGAATTTGCTTTACCAAGAAAATAATGTTGAACATTATCAGCAAACATTTAATGAGGGCGTAGCAACGCGACATGCTCATCGCTTTTTTTCCGTTGCGAGGTAAATATCAATTACTATTTAGTAATTTCGCGACGTTGCTTTGTAATTTGATACAATTTTATGTCAATAAAACAATAAACATTTCTCAAATTCAATTCACAGATACTAATCGATCTCGAATCGTATTGGACTTCCGAGGCATTGTTTTAATTTTTTGAAGGGGCATTTTTTAATCTGTTAGTTTTATGGTCTATAGTTTTGCTGTCGCTATGGTCTATGGTTTTGAAAAATATGTAAATTACAAAAAAAAATAGTAACATTAATATAAAAAAAAATATTTTTTAGTTTAATTTTATTTAAGTTTAATTTAATTCATATAATGATACAGATAAAATATTGCATCTCTTTGATGAAAATAAACTCACAGATAACATAATGGAAGCGAACAATAACCGAACAGCGAACATGCGAACGTTTTGACAGCGAACATGGAAATGGAATGTCTCCCATGAAAACAATAATAAATGGCCACCGTTCTTGTTACGTTCTTCCTAATCATAAGATTTAATGTTTGTAAAATGGACGCCGATAGTTTGCAAACGCTTAGGTAATTTGTTATTGCTGTGATTAAAAATCAGTTTCTTTTTATATTGTGTGATATTCAAAATTTCATTTAATAACTTAAATTATTACTGATGACAGAAAGTTTCGCGCCATTGGGACAACACAACTTATGTATGCTTGTGCCCGCTCCGCGTTCCTGTGATGTTACCAATGGAAGTGTTTTGTTTACAGGGAAGAAAACTCGCATCAGCGAGTAAAACGGTGGAGTATGAACTCACAAAGATTGGAAGAAATCGTGGCGGAGTTGATGAAACCTATTAGCGATGTTCGCCGCAGTTTCGATACAGACCTTTGTGCGGTGAGCATGGTTTCCATCAATAAAGCTTTATATGATAAAAATATAAATATCAATATTTGCATTTATAATAATATTAGCAAAGCACTGACCAATTATTAAATGACAAACGCGCTTGAACCAATACCTAGCGTACTTTAAATGTATCACATTTTATGATTATAATTAGTATGTTTCAATATGCCGCTTCTTCATTTACGCAGAATAAAACAAATAAAAACTTATTAAATACTTGTTGCATACTAATTACACCACTATAATTGACCCTATGTACCTAAGATATAATTATAAAGGTTGTATCACTCAAATATCAACATTACATACAGTAGGTTCACATATACTGATTGCTAAACTGATTTCAAAATGTTCTGTCTTTCTTTCTAAAAGTTTCTTTGCTTTAAGACACCTACACAAACATCATTACATTATGTCTGAAAATAATTGATGTAAATAAAGAAGGTAAAACTGTACAGTATTAGATGAGAATATTTTATACTTATTCAGCCTGTATATTATGTGTAATGTAGGTGATGAGGTTAGACAACAACAAATATTAAAGCTCTGCACTCAATATTTGTAAATTAGTATGTGTTAAAGGGTATATGATAGATATGTTTGGCTTTAGAGATGCTGATAATATTTTATTGAATTCAATAAGCTAAAGTTACTTAAAAAAAGTTCCTGTAGATGTTTTTGTATAGTTAAATTTCAATTTGATCTCTAATAGGCAGATAAATTAATTTTATGAAAGTTGAGAATACTTTAATATGTTATGTAGAAACAAGTCATTATGGTATTTATTATGTACTGGAGGATGTTCTTTTTGAGTGAATATCTATATGTTTATCAGCTTTTAGAGGAGTACCTAACGGAGGCAGGGCTTCGCGCGCTAGAGGCGAGCGAAGGTGACAGTTCTGGTGAAGAGATCGATGTGGTTCCCAACTTTGCAGAGCTGGCACTGCTGCTGCAGCACTCGGCGTGTGTATATGGACGGAAGGTGGACTACCTCTACCAGCATGTACTCAGAGTTAGTGACTCTCTACACAATAGCCTTGGGTAAGTTAAGTGACTGTCATGTATATCATATTTATTAACCTATAATCCAAAAAGAGGGGTAAAGTTTAATAATGTTTCTATGTGGCTATTATGGCCACGCTACATGAAATTATTATAATTGAGCTTAGCTGCAATTAATAATGATTTGTTCAAGCCGTTGAAGACCATGGGCCCATTTCCGTGTTTTATAATTATGTTATATTGTTTCATAAACAATGTACTATTTCTTGTTTTTTATTAAGAGTGATTTCTAAGAAGAAGAAAGAAGTTCTTATATCTGTTATATCTTTTAATAAAAGCGCTAAAAGCCGAATGGATAAGGGTACCAACTGTGTAACATGCACTACATGGTTGTGGGTTCGAATCTGCTATTCAACTATTGTTGTGAACCACTTCCAACCAAGTTTAAACTTGGTTGGGAATGGTTAAAAGAAATATTAGTAAATTATTTTGATAATATACTAAATTTTGTCTGAGGAAGTTGGGCATCAAGTGGCTGGCCGTAAAAAACTATAGCCAAAACCAATTTCTGTATGGACTACAGTCATACTGTGCCGACCCCGCATAATAAAAAATGGGAAAAGGGCAAGAAGAAGACAAAAATTAATAATTATTCCTTTAATAAAAAATTAAGGACAGGTAAACATTTAATTATTATAGTTTGGAAAAACATAATATATATATACATGCTTCTCCTGACTAAGTTAATAAAATGTATGAAAAGATAAAAAATGTATAAGTAACATTAGATGTACTTTTTATTAATTATGTATTGTTCTTATTAGCTTAATAACAACGTTACTCTTGTCCTCCAAATAAAATATAACAATGTGTACTTTAGTATGATTAGTAATCTATCAGCACAATTATATGATAACTAGTTGTGCCTGGAACTTTGTCCATGTGGAATAGTGACTTTGTCTAGTGTCCATAATATTGTCTAATAATAATAAATTTTTTAAACGAAAACAGAACCCACTTAAAAAAAAAAACAAATGCACTAAAAAGTATATAATAATTTTACGCAATTAAACATAAGAATTATTTTTTATTCATATTTATTCTTGTAGTCGGCGTCAGCCAAGGAAATGCGAGGATCCCTTAAGAAACTATTTTACAAATGAACTTTATACTATACTAGTGACCCGTCACGGCTTTGCCTGGGTACACCCCTAATTATGTTGACGCGATCGTTAACTCAATCACAACACCCGCCCTCCCAATCTGTACATACCCTGTGAATTTCATTTAAATCGGTCCAGACGTTTCGGAGTCTATAGGTATATAGGGAACATACATACATCGCCTTTTATATACTATATAGATAGACTATATGAAAATGACACTCGACTGTTTCCCTCCTTCCCTCTCACCGGGAGTTGTTAGTCTATTTGGCTATCTATCTCATGTTTTAATATTCGCGTGCGTCTCGCACAGTCTGCCCTCACGTGTCTGTTCGTGTAGGCATATTTCCCCACCGCCGCGTCGGGTCTTGGCTCCCGCGCGGCGGCGCAGCGCTCATATTTCAGTTTCACATTTTGTAAATGTCACTACCTACCTTAATTTTTCTTTAATATTCTGTTACTTGTCGCGAGTTTATAAAACATTCACATTAACCTTACATATTTCCATACAAACTTGCATCGCTAATGTTTTTTATTTTACCCCCTTAAGGGTAAATTTTTTTCAAACTTTGAAAGTTATATTTATTTTTATCTTATGAAAAGTCTAAAAAAATATGTTTCAAGCTTCTAGCTTCAAAAATGCCGAAACTGCCATACACACTTCCATATACTATTTCAACCCCTTAGAACCCTTTTTCCTCATTAAAAGGTAGCCTATGTTTTTTTCTCAGGCTCTAGACTATCTGTACCAAATTTCATTTATATTTAGTAGTTGAGGCGTGAAAGCATAACAAACAGACAGAGTTACTTTCGCATTTATAATATTAGTAGGGATATAATGTAACGTTTATTTAAAAATAACGCGTAACCTAAACGTAAAATGTTTTTGGTAGGTATCCTAAGTATCATGTCTTACTTCGGCTAACATGACCTCATTTATTTAAAATCTTTTATAAATATAACAACTGTGTCTAAGCAAACCTCACTGACCTCTATTCAATTGGCGCGTTTGCACTGATATAGTTTTGTCTCTGAGTTCTGAACACAAGGTCGCATTGTAATTTGTGGAAGACTCGCGACTGGCGCTGTGCAAGGCTAATGTTACTAAAGTTCCGGGTTCAATCCCAAGCGACAATAAAAAGCAATATTAAAAGTGTAATTTATTACAAAATAAATAAAGGTTGTTTTAGGAACAGTAGAAACATCGTTAAACCGATACATGTATGTACATACGATAAAATATACATAATATAGAGATATACAACATATTGTCATCTCAGTTTTTTGAGTGAGCAAGAGAGTGACAGCAATATGTTTTAGGTGAATGTTTTCAGCGGTATGAACACGGTGTATTAGCAAATATGTGTTTTCACTTAGTCTAGAACATTCTCAAGGTCATTCTTATCGGTCACTGTATACCGAATTGTCTATAATTACATTGAGCTCTGTAAACCGGCGAGCGAGCTAGCCTAACATTTGAATACGGATATCGCAACAGTGTTTTACATACAATAAGTTACAACGATTTCTTTTACTTTCCAAATTAACCGCGGCATCAAAACTAACATCAAATTTGTTGATACCTAATATAAGCAAATGGGAACTTGCATTGTATTATGTCACTATATATTTTAACATTTTAATTAAGCCTCACCCGCCGCACCCCTGAAAAGAGGTCTTCGTACCCTATTGAAAAATGTTTCGATTTTTCAGATTAGAAAAATACATTATTTACGATTGTGTGTGTCATTTAAAAGAAGTGACACAAAGCAGAATAACTATTAATCAGGTCTGATTCGTTTCTTGTGCATGGCCAATAGGTTCAGCACTTGTCACATTTGAGACCTAATCAGTTAAATCTGACCGTGATAATATTCTTGTATCTCGATTAGATGAAATGTTATAAATGATGCAGGTGTAAGATTGAATTATCGCAATTATAAATGATACTTATTTGGAACTAGCTTGTAGTTGACCTCACCCTGGGTTCGGGCATGAGCGCATATTTATTTATTTACATTGAATGTTTGACTAAAAAAAATATGGCTGTTGTGAAACTAATCTAACTTTGATATAAATTTACCAGGGATGCTGTCAGCAATGTAGAAGAAACGCAAACACCGACGAGTAAAAGTCGCAAGCGGAAAGCATCGTCAAACAACGAGTTTATCTGCATAGACCTGGAGGAATGTCCTGGAAGCAGGCGCGAGCTGGAGGTGTCCCGGCCTCCGCCCACGCTGCCCCGATTGTATCTCCAGCTGGAGCCCCGTGCGCCGACAGCGTATGATGCTCAACTCCTCGACTATGATGGGGAACCTATCGGCATGCTCGCTGATTTGCACGTCACTTGGCGGCTGCAGGTGAAGTGTCTACCGTTTTTAAATTATCGTGTCTAAGTTTACCTTAAGAAGTTACGAACAATAAGAATACTATGATCTATACATATAATAAAAATGTAGCTGATCGCTGTCTGTACATGGAAGATATTTGACAAAAACTATTATTAGGGGCCTTCATAAACGCAATAAAACCCAAAACAATGATTATTAGAGTTTTTGTCTATTTGTCTGTGTGTCTGTTACCGCTAATCTCAGAAACGGCTTAACCAATTTGGGTGCGGTTTTCACTAATGTATTGTGGTAAGCTTTACTTAACATTTAGTGTTATATATATTTATAAAAAAGTTATATTAATACGCGGGAAAAGAGCAGTGAGATGATGAGGTTACGGTAGTATTAAGTAGGTAGGCTTTTCGTTTAAATAAAATTGCAGGGCGGGTGAAACCGCGGGGCACAGCTAGTCTTGACATAAATATGTAATACCGGCTGTTTATACCTAACGCAGTCACCGGCTTATTACTACTTTACATAGTAGAAAACAAAGTCGTTTACTCTGTCTGTTCCCTGAGATCTATCAAACTACGTGACGGATTTTAATGCAGTTCTCATCAATAGACAGAGTGATTCAAGAGGAAGGTTAATATGTATAATACACGCATAGTATAGAAATAACATTATTTTGTCAGTTTACATTGCTAACGCTGGCTAAACCTTAAGAGATAGATCAAAATCATGTACTACGGAATTGTATATCTTGAATAGATCTACAAAAAAGTCCGCGGTAGCATATATCTATTTTTTAAGGATAGCTCACTATACCCATTCTAACTTCTAAACAAAATGGTCACGAACAATGCGGTAATTAAAAAGCCATTTAGGATACACTATGTATTTGCATTATTTCACGCACATAAAGATAATACTTTTGACCGTATAATATAAATGAAATTCTTAAGATTTATCGCAAAATAAAAACTAAAGCACGCGATAACAAATTGAAGGACAGGTCTCACAACGAATGGCTTCAATGTAGGTGCTTTTAAGCCTCATTGAAGGTATCGAAACGTATGTAACCCATCCAGCAATTAATACAGCTTATTTAACACAATATAAATTCTAAAGCGGAGCTAAGTTTGCCGGGACTGCTAGTTTTCAAATAAAAATAGATGTAGGATGTATTATTCTGCGCCTTTGTGATGCTAATGAGTGTTTTGTATTGTATGTCATTTATATATGCACAAAAAAACGTATTAAACAGAATCAAGATCAATTAAATTATATTTAACATCACATTCTTTTGCTTTTTCAGAATGGATTCCTCGTCGATGATTTAGCTAAGCCGCCTATTGACGATGAATCCATGGGATCTACTCCACGGCCCCTTTCTCTGACCGAACTGCAATCAGAGTTCGACAATGCCGCCCCCCCGGACTCACCACCTCGTAGTTCCACACCTTTGCCCGTGGAGTACACCAACGGTGACCTGAATGGTGATCAGCATGACGAGGAACCGCGACCCATGGAGATGCTGGACCTGTCGCCAATATTGGACGAGCCCGCTAACAAGAAGCAAAGAAGGAAAAGGAATATGACGCTAGAAGACATTGTCGGAATTTCTGTCTCCTTGACTATAAGTGAAGGTAAGTTTACAAAATTAAAAAAAATATATTGCAATTTTCTTTTGTTTATTTAACAAGTTTTTAATTTCATTGTGTTAAGTGTTGATGACTTAATGTTTTTTAGTCTTCTCGAACAGACTCTGATGCTATAAATCTTCTTGGACGGCTGTGATGTGCAAAAATTATATAGTAAAACACATAGTAGTTAATTTAAAACAAAAAGTGTAGGGGGTGGTTTGATTTAATTGCTTACCATCATTATTATCGTCTCCTACTCACGTGGGGTCGACACACTATGATTGTAGTACCTACTGTATAGGTTTTGGCTACAGTTCTTACGGCCAGCCGCCTACCTAACGCCAACCGTCCTCAGGAATAATTGGTACTTAAGTCGTGTTTTGTCAGTGTGATCAAAGACAATTGTCTTGCCGAGATAGTCAAATGTCGCGAGGACTGTTATTGGTCAACGCCGACCAGCATTCATCTCTTCTATGATAATTCCCAGCGCTAATTTCCATTCCTGTAGAACCAGCGCCCTCTTCTGTCTTCATGGTACTCCGTATCATTAGTATCTCTCTCGTGTCGTAATCCATCACGTTTTTTGTAGTTTTCGAACCAGTCGAATTCAGGACGAGAATGCTGCATGCGGTAGACATTCAACATAGCATTTACATCACCTTGCGAACTTTTTTCGTTGGTAGGCTACGATCATTGATCACATACCTACGATAGTCCGGGGAAGATTACAAGTCTTCCACACCTCTCTTCAAAGTATGTCAAGTGGTTTAGGCTACAGAAAGTCACAATGGAACAAACATATACGTGCGATATAGCCGATCTTACAATCTCAACTTGTGTTCCACGTACCCCCGGTGATTCAAGGTCAAAATTGGGTGTGCTTGAAAATTATATTGGTAATGATGAAAATACTGAGAAGTTAAAACAGACTACAAGTCAAGTTTACAATATGTAGTTTGAAATAAATCATATAACTAATTGAGTAAGATGCTAGACTATGAGCGTTGAGTTGGTAAAATACAGTACATACTATTGTATTGCGAGACACATTTTAAGGATGAAAAATTGTAAAAAGACTTGAAATGAAAAGCTTTAAGAGGTACGGGAATGAAGAAAGATTGGATTGAAGCACTGATATATAAGAAGAAAAAAAAGTATTATGCTAAGTACGTGCAAAATTGAAATTTGTTACTTTTGCTCCTACCCGTCACGGACTTTTCTAAGCTCTAACCGAAAGTCACGCCATGTCACAATTAATATTTAAAGAGTGTTATAAAGCGCCTTGTCTCAGAGTCGTGCTATTAATAAAATGTGATCCTGGACACTACACGGAGGAATAAGTTCCTGGACGAAAAAATTTAACTTAACCGAAAAAATAATTAAGAAATTAAAATACCTTTCGACTTAATTTGATACTAGAATATTGTTAGAACAACAAACTGCAGCTAAGAAGTTATGTATTCCTAGTAAAAATTTAAAAGAAATCACACAGAAATTAACATATTTAACAACACATTTTAATAAAAGTCTGGTAGATGTCGCTACTATACATTTGCAATTATTTTGCAGAATACACGATTTAATTTTTTATATAAGATTGTTTTATTTATAAATATTTCCAATTGAATTACTACTACTTCAAAATTTCGTGAGACAAAGTACTCGTGTACAAGTACAAGGACCTCCGATCCGAAAGGTCCGAAACTTGTCGGTACTTACACCAACGTACGCGAAAGTGGCTCAAACCGTTTAATTTAATTATTTCTAATACAATTTATTTACATGTTAACTTGTAAAATAAAGTTGAAATATTCATGAAACATGATGGTTAGTGTTTATGTCCATGTTTGAGATTTTCTAGAATATTACCATGCGGTAGTGTCTCCTAAAGTTGTAAAATATTTAAAATCAAAAAAAATCAGTCGCTTTGTGTAAATCTCGGCGTTTTAATTTCTTGACACTGCAAACATACAAAATATGGTTTTCTTTTCTATCCACACAGACAAAAGGTATAGGATAAGCTCATAAGAGATGAATTATAACATTTGTTAGTATTGATTCCTAAGGAATAGGTAAGGAGATTCTCAGGTTTGATGCACCAGATCATCGAGAAGAGAAAGAGTAATCAGGAGAAAGAATAGAAAATTAAATGACTATAGTATGAATAAAATGTCTCCCATGAAACTTCTTTAATACACTAAATGCTTGCACAAACCTTAGCATTGTCTAATTTTAAGAGGAGATAATGATCAAATTTTGTATTTAGATACGGTTTTTTTTAAATCTTTCCTGGTATGACGCGAATTATCGTAAAAAAATCTTATTTTAAGAGCGCCATCTTTTGGCTTACGACGTTGTGAATAAACGATTTGCATATTCTGACATTTCTGTCAGATGGCATTATATGAAACTTATAAATATGCGCTCACGTCCGTCACACAGAGGGGTACGCAGAGATTAAGGATTTCCATTTTGCGCGATCCTGGCACACTTAGTTATCGCTTCTTTTACATCCATACATCTGCGCACACGTACTCGTCGGTTACGGGTAATCGCCTTTCTAATCTGATCGATATAAGTTGTCGAGGGACGTTCCCTGCCAACACTATATAAACTTGATATTACAATCGACAAAAGAAGCTTGGTGGGTACCCATTAGTATTAAAAGCATTTCAATTTTTTTTTTGTAAAATGTAGCAAACGAGCAAGTGGTTCAACCGATGTCAAGTGACCGATATCCATAGGCATCTGCAACATACTTTGCTTACCATTAATGGACTGATGATAGACAGAAAATAGGGAGGGACTTAATAGAGATGTATTCTTTTCCACTCCATTCCCTTCCCTGTCAAGTCCTATTCCCCTTTCCATCCTGTCCTTATTAGAAAGGGGTGGGAAAAGGAAGAGGAGTAGAATTAGGACTCTAACACCTCACTTATCAAACGAAACGATAGTTCTACTCGACGTCTGTCTTCTGTGAAGTCGAAGTATTTTACCGGTAGAGCCGAACAATTCGTGCAACAAGTTGTTGCTGGCTCTACCACTGCTTGAGAGCACAGCTATAGTTTATTATGGACTCTGGCTGTCCATAGACTATAGAAAAAAAACACAGCTTAATTAAAATTAACCGCTTATAATATCTTGTTTTTGCATGCAATTAATCATAATTATATTTATTTTTTATTCACAGCTCAAAAACGAAGAAATACTGAGGAGCATGAGTTCAGCTTACCAGACAAGTGGATAACGAGGGTCATCGATAAGCGAAAGAAACGAGCTCTCACCGTGCGCAAGGAGTTGCTCGCTCACGAACCAAGACCGCCTAATTTAGGTACATTATCTATGTTCAACTCCTATACATATTTCGCAAACACTTACCTTACACTAACACTTCTAACAGTGGTAGAGCCAGCAACAACAACTGTTGGACGTACGGGCCGGCTCGACCAGTGAAATACCACGACCTCACAGAAGACAGGCGTAAAAATACTCAATTTTATACTTCAGTCCTCTTTCCCTTCATCATTTCCTACAAAGGATACGATATGAAGAGGATTGTACGAGGGAGGGGATGAATAGGAGAAGGAAATATCCTTTTTCCTCTCTATCTCTGTTAACGGTTACTCTATGTCCGTTAACGGTTGGCAACACATCTACAACTCATTTGCTAGTAGCAGATGCCTATCGGTAGCGGTCACGTCACATCAGGTTTCCACTATTTCCCGCCGCCTTCACGAGGTTCACTACACAGGCTACTTTTTTCCTTCCCTTTATTCGTTAGTTTTTCTAGTTTACAAATATTTTTTGACGAATATAAATATCATATTCAACAGATATTTATCAGTGTTAAAATGGTCTTAATTTCTAAATAATTTTCCTTCAACTAACAATAGTTGAAATTGTTATTGTTATTAACAAATGTGGATGTATTCACCTGAAATAAATATTTATTATTATTGCACATGCATATCATTCTAAAGTACTTCGCTAGGTATCAGCTTAAGACGTCAAATGAAGATGGTTATGGCATAATGTGATGGTTTGTTTCAGACTTTCGTGGCATTTTAGATCCTAGAGACATCGAGGGTAAGACTGGCATTTCAGTTGTGTTGTCTAGCTTACTTGTATCCCGTGTCTGAACATGAAATTTTTTTAGTTATTTTTGTTGCAACCGCACTCCGCCAGCTTCGATCCAACAAGCTTATAGTTAGTTTCTACAAATCTCCTGAACCACTTTACAATATCGTGCTTGTTGATACAGGATTCATAGGTTGGAGCAAAACAGAGATAGCGGCTGCGCTGGTGGCGGCCAAGCGCCTCGACGAGTCTGATGACGACGGCTTCTTCGAGCAGTGCTGGTTCGCTGAGTCGTCCTCAGATGATGCCCCATCGCATAGTGTAAGAATCCTTTCATGAACACTTTTGTTGGCGCGCTTAACTTTAACTTAAACTAAAATAGCGGTAGAGCCCGCAACAACATCTGTTGCACGAATGGGTCGGCTCGACCGGTGAAATACCACGACATCACAGAAAACAGGCGTAAAGTAGAAG
>JWHW01025325.1:172799-182898 GCA_000931545.1 Papilio glaucus | reverse complement strand
ATTTTATATTTGAGATAAAACATAAGTACCACATGTCATTTTCTCTACCACTCACAATGTGTGGGCAAAATTTCATGCTGATCGGTTGAACTGTTGTTATACAGTTGGAGCTGCTGAACCATTTGACTAACCCACCCTGGAGCTTCTTTAAATATAACATTTAAAGAAGAACCAGTGGAATTTTTAATTAGACTTTGGATGACTGATGAATTGGTGCCATTGGGAAAACAGAAGTGGGAGTAGGTTAAATTTTTTTTTTACATTTTCCACAATTCTAAATATAGTAACGCAACCGCGAGACGTCAGCCAGAATGGTACTTTATTATTTGACGGATAGTAAATCATCGTTTAAAAAAAATGTAGCTTTGTAACTGGTGGGTTAGTCAAATAGTTCAGTACCTCTTACACCATTAAGGAGTTAAAGCATAACAAATAAAAAAGGCGTGTAGCATGTATAATATTAGATAGGATGTATGTATGTCCGTTCCACTGTGACCTCCTGTACTCTAAACGGCTTGAAAAATATTCTAGAGTAAGTTATTACATTCGTATTCTTCCCCTGATAGTCTTCTATACTAAAGAGGAAAGATTTGATTGTTTATTTGCATTGAATAGACTCCGGAACTTCAGTCAGTTGTGTATTTCTTTAAAATAAACTATTGATCGTTTTACAGTCACTTCAGCATAACTCGAGCGATATAGCCAACGATCAGACGGATTGGGCCGCCTGGCGAGCGGACGTGGTGAAGCGCGCGACGCAAAGCGAGGGCCGCGTGGTCGACATACAGGCGTCAGCCGCGCTGCTTCTGAAGCACGTGCAACACGCGCAGCACGCCCAGCACGCGCAGCACGACCAAGGCCAGAATCATGAGCGGGCGGCGCACTCCGACCTCGTGCCCTGTGATCGACTCCTCAGTGTTGCCAAAGAACAGATCGATGTCTCGAGATTGTTCTTCGCAACTCTTTTCTTAGTAAGATATATACATAACAATTACTAAATTTAAGTGGCAGTGGGCTACATACATTGCTCGTTTAACAGGATGTTCTCAACGAGAAACAGGCAGTATAGGTAGGCCTCTCAGAAGATGGACCGATTGATAAGGTAGACAGAGTTCCCCCACACTAACATATCGTCGTTATTTTCAGGCGAACGCCGGCAACATAGAAATGATGCAAGGGCCGCCATTGACAGTGAACTCTTTCTCCGTGCGCCTCCTGTCTACTGACGAGCGGTTATACCGCACGGTGATGCAGCAGAATTCAGAAGAACAGGTTCCACGGTGAATGTGAAAGTGAACGGTTTTAATGCTGATGATGCTCAAATACTTGCAATGGTTGTACCAATGTATGAGTTGTAAGGGTCAAGGAGTAAGTTTGTTCTGTACATTCAAGCACAATGGGACCATCCGATATGTGAACATTATTGTGGGTGCATTAATGATGGAACATTTAGGAAGGTTTCTGGAAATTTGTGCCATACATGTTTCTGTAAATATTTGTAAAGGTGCAATTGATGTTTTATTACATAGTACAATGTAATTGTTATAAATATTGATGTGTCTAACAATAATAAAACAACATAAATGTATGAATGTTGAAGAAGTGAGAGAGGAGGTGAGGAAGGGAAATCCATGATCTCTACCTACTCCTCTGGGTTACAGGCGTTGGTATACAAAGGCACTTCAGTTAACTAAAATCGGGGATTTAATTCTGGTTTTAATGTATAAATAATCTATGGTCAGTCATTATAGTTTATGGTCTATAACTGGACATTCTCTATGAATAATTTGGATTCAAGTTGTCGATTATGTTATTTCTTCGTATATGTTAATGGTAATGAGGGTACACGTATAGCAAATTAAACCAGAAACTTTCTAATAACAGTATTATTTATGTATACCTTTAAATTGACATAGAGCTTGGTGAAGGCTCATTGTCTATGGGTGCTAGCTACCAAATCGTTGTTACGTCAAGTCTCTGTGGTCGGCTGTTCAATGTTTTTTTTTAGTTCTTTCACGTTATATTATGTAGAAATGATTATATTAATTTTCAATAATATCATTTTTATATTAATTTTCAATAATTTAATCTGGTGTTGACAAATTTACTCAATTTACTATAATAATATGATAGATTTCTTTATTGGGATGTAAGAATAATTGTTTTACACTTGTCAGATGTTCAATCTGCTAGAAATTTCGATATTTTCTTATAAATTTATCTAATGTATAATAGGCTGTAAGATATCGCTTTAAATGTTGTCGTTATTCATACAAGTTTAATTCAATAGAAATGCGACCTTCTAGTCCGATTTTTCGAGGACATTTTACTTTACTGTTGGCTGAAAGTAAAAAAACAATTAATGATTTTTTTTTGTATTATGTCGTGAATATTTTATGAAGCAATTTTGTATATATGTTTTTTTTATTATTTCTTTTTTTTTTAAATAGAATCTTTAATATATCAGTAGCACTGCTCCATTTAATAACAAGGTTTGACTTGACTCTGCCAATGATTTTCTGAATTTCGCTTACATACAATAATTTTCTCAACTTAAATCTGTATCCGGTATACGATTTGTATAACTGACGAATTGCTGACTCTATTCTGATAGTAGTATTTGTTTTTAGATTATTTTTATCGTCTTTTTTTATAGAACAATTTATTTTCATACATTTTAAATAGATCATGGCATACTATTGTATTTATTTTATGAATATAAAATTTGATATAATTTATCATTTTGACTTGAAGATTTAAATAGAAAAGGGAGACGAAAACACTGTATTATAATGATATGATGAAAGATAATCTACTGTAATTTTTTCGGAGATGTCGTTGCTGGTAACCTTATTGACGGTTCTCACAGCTTCATCTGATACAGGGCTCGCGATCCGAGTGATCTTGAGCTAAAAGTAAAAAATTGTAGGTCCCTAATGTATATTAGGGGCCTAGTTGCTGGATTTAGCAGCCAATGAAAGATAATGCGTCTGGTTAGAATGCATGAAAATATTGGTGATGGTAAGTTTGAACCTGTTCAGTAAAATATATTATCTCTGCCAACCCGTTGAATGCTGGGTGTGTAATGATGAATCGATTGTGTAATTATATCTTTATTGTATACATACATATATATTTTTTTCATTTATAAAAATTTAAGACATTGTTTTTTTTAATGAGTTTATTAATTGACCTAGTTTTATGTATAAAATTAATGATAGGTGTTTTGTAACATATTGTTACTTTTGTGTTTAATCTAAATGTAATTTTATGCAATAAATTTAATGCAAAAATGTTCAATATCATAGATTGTGGCGGCTTTATAAACTTAATGCTTATTTATTATAACTTAGCTTTAAGTGGACATGGTTTTGTTGTGCTTGGATTTACTGCTATACAATTTGTGCATAATTCTGGCGTAATCTTTAAGCTGTGTTAACGAATGTTAAATAACTCTTTGGTGATCCATAGACAATTTGACTTTGTTACCAAAGACAATGTGGTTGATATTAAAATTGACGGTAGTCGTAATTTCAGTGATTTAACTTTCAAGTTGCAAATTTGACAGTACTGTGAAATATTGGCTTAAAACCTAATAGGGATAATGAAGTGAAAATCGTGTTTTATGGATATGTCGGGTTTTTATGTATTAGTGCATGTTTTATGTATTGGTACAAAGAATGTAACATCATTGTGAAACATATACTTCAGTATATTTTGAATGCTATTTAATCTCAAACATGGTTCAACTTTATGTATTCAGTTGTAACAGCATTCAATTACTTCTTCTTTACATTTAAGTACATGTTTTGATAAAATGGATCCTGTTAGATTTGATATGATATCATACTTTTTAGTTATGATATTGTGCATGTTTGTGTAAATATTACCGCGAGTTCACACTGCTAAAACATTCACATAAAACATGTTGTTTCTCTCTTTCTGTTTGAAACAACTGAGAAGACAATAGTACTGTTTTTTGTGTATATTTTGAGTTACAAAATATTTATTGTATCATGGATGTCTATTTGTAATGATTTTAACAAATTTCTACTAGGACCTTTAAAATCCTAGGGCTTCTACCAAATCTAAGAACAATAATTCTTGTTTGTTATCTTGGAATGTATAGTTTGTTCCATATCGAGATGGAAATTTTGTAAACAAACGAACGTCACTTATCGTACATGGCGGCCTTTACACTTATACTTTCGTCGGAAATGTTGCAATTTTTTTAGAAATAAGTGAAATTGTATAATATGGATTAGCTTTTTTTTATATGGTAATGCGAGAAAAAGTTGGTCTCCGAAATTATTTTGTGATTTTAAAAGGTAAGGTACTCTTTTTTTATCAACTTTACACTTTGGTTTGGAACTTTGCAATAGATAATAACAACAGTTGTATTATAAGCTATTCATTAGTGTCCAAATAGTTTTCAAATTAATAAATGTAATTTGTAGTTAAGTATTATCTATCAAGCTATAACTCCATATAGAAGGATGTCAATTGTCATCTTTGTTGTTGTTTTTATTCGAGCAGGCAAGGGAACTAAGCCATACAGCCTTGTTATTTGTCGACCATTTTTTCTGGCGCTAGTTTTTCTTTGTGCTATAACCTCTTGCTAAATGTCATTACCAGTGCTGGACTTAACTTTAGCGCTGCCGCTGGGCATTGTTAAAAAGGTCCATTTTTGTTTTTTTTTTTCATAAAATGAATGAAGTTTCTCATACTACAGTTGCATAATTTATTTAATTTTTATAAAAGTAATTATACATTTTTATAATTATTAATTTCCCTTTGAATGCAAAATACTATTTTTTTATATTTATTGTAAAATTTACTAGTTAAATTTTTGTAATTTTCATATTTTTTTTTTCAAAATGAAAAAGCGTTTTCGTTTACTTAGAAAAAAATTTTGTCATCGAAATTTTGCCGAACTGGGCACTAGCCTCGAGTGTCCCTAGTGTAAATCAAGCACTGATCATTACTGTATAACTTCTCCAAAGATTCGCATTGCATTACCAATTAGTAACAAACGAACGAAATGTTCCATTTATTCGTAGTTAATAAGAGTTCAGTATAAACTGGTGTCTCCAATTGTGTATAGTATAGACCAAATATTATTTCATCTACTCGTGCACAGTAAAATAACACCTGAGGCCGATGAAGTCACTGTCACAGCAGCGGGCTAGTACAATGTACATATGCGCTTACGTCTCGAACTAATCTGACAAGCCTAAGGAGTAGCTTGTCTCGCTGACGTAAATAGACGGATGCGTTTCGAGGCAATCAAGTCTTAAGTTATTGTGCACGCGTAGTACTTCTTAGTAGTAAGCATCAGGCTAAAATTGCATTATCTTTATTGTTTGTATACTGTAGTTGATAATTGTTAAGGGTATTGCGACGCTGGTCTAAATTGGGTTGGTTGAGAATAATCACACTTCGTATCTCACAATTTAGAAAATTCTCTGAAGTCTTTGCTTACTCAGACACAATAATAACTCCGTGATCAATCTCTTACCCTCAGATCTGCGTCAAATAAATAATAACTACCCTACTAGTCAACAAACATATCAGGCAATGCAGTTTATAAAGCCGCCATTTGTAAGTAAATATCGTAATTTAGTGTTATTCTACTTAATTAACTTCGGAGGCAGGGTATAATAAATCTCGAGACCTCAATACCAAGACTAAGTTTAGTGCACTCTTTAATATATTTTTGATTGGTGTGCCAACACACAAGATTTTAAAGAATTCTAATTTTGTAATAAAAGCTCAAAATTTACAAAAATATACCCTGAAGTTATCCGCTCTAAGGTACAAAGCTGATAAATTGAAATTAATTAAAAAAAAAGATTTTTGACAGTCGGTGCGACATAATTATGGTATTGCGAACAAAAAAATTTAGAAATCTATTAATAGGGAAAATCGATTAAAATGTCATAATAATCGATTATTTTCAAAAGATCGTTTTCACGTTCATAAATATGCAGTGACTCCGTGATATAATCAAAATTTTCTTAAAAACGTAAATATCTCTAGAAATCAATTTATTATAGCAGTACGAATTAGAATTTAGATTTAACGACTTTAAGACTCTTTGACGAATAACTTCACGCTGTTATTTTATTCTTTGTTAAAACTGCACCTTGTTAGTGACAGTTCCGCCTAACGAAGTTTAACTTCAAAGGAATCGTTAACGACGAGATATAACAATCCTTTAGTCAAAATTAATTTTATTTGAGTATGGTCTTTCATGTAAATCATTGGACCGCAAAATATAGTTTCAGGCAACATAGACACAGATATGTATTCATCTGTAGTAATTGTTTATTTTTATTGTCTTCCCAATAGTTTAAACAAGTCTCCAAAACATTATCGTTGTTTCATTACATTAAATTATAAATAGACAGGTGTCTTATGGACACCCGGTTGGTGAATTCCTTATGTTTCTTATACCTTGTTTGTGTTTTATTAAGAAATTATTAAATAAAATAGGGGTATTTAAACGTAAAAATTATAAATATTTTTGCATATTCTCAAAATTGACGGAAAGCGATGAGAGTCCTATATGATCGGAAAATAATGTCGTTTCTTGGTGCCGTTTTTCATTGTTACAATTTTTTCGATCTATCCTCTCAGCGCGCAAACAAACGAACAACGCGATACATTACTCCTTTCTAAAATATCTCGAATCCGTCCCTTGTTTTGACGCTTATTGTAGATACAAACGTGCTAGGTCTGCGCGTACCACAATTAGACTCATTTTACATAAATTGTAACATCCAAATTAATTAAAAAATATCCATCACAAAATTATTTATTTAATACAAATAAAACAATAAATGTACAAAGGCAAACATTTAACAAATTTAAAATTTGGCTAAAAGAAATGCGAATATTATCGGATATTATTATGGTGCCTTATATTAGAATGAAGATCTTGTAACATTGTATAACTATTACCCCCGCAAATTGCTAATGCGTCTGGCCGCCATTTTGGTGGCGTAATTTCGTGACATTCAACACTAACCGTGAATTCACACTGCTGAAAACATTTATATAAAATATATTTCTACCTCAGTTTTTTTTTTCAAAAAGAAAGAGAGAAATGCAACATGTTTTATGTAAATGTTTTCGGCAGTGTGAACCCAACGTTATTACCGTTAGCAACATTATCTGGTTTGGTGCTATTGTTATTGTTGGGTAGGAAAAACCAGTCATTGTCACAGTTGATCATGGATATTGAAAATTTGTCCATGATATTAAATAATCGTAACCAAAACATTGATCATTAAATGATATAATATCAGAAATATTAACATGCATACCAAGCCAGTATAAATTCTTCATCACAGCATGGAAATTAACATGGGATGATAAAATGACACTTACCAATTTAACTGACAGACTTTTATCACTAGAAAACATTATGAATCATTAATATTTTATTTTATTTTTAAAAGATATTTGTACAATTATTATAGACTCCCATTTTGTTGACAATATTAATTCCATGATATAAAAAAAAAATCACGATTAGAATGATTTTGTTAACCATACTTTTTAGTTAGTAATGACGTCTTGTGGATGTAAATTTGACAAGGTTCCAGCGCATTATCAACTTGCGGGGGTAATACTTTAAATACCTGGTGTAAATAGTAAGAGTGCACTGAAACTTGGTCTCTGAATCATACGTGTTAGTAATATAATGTTGCAGCCGCATTTGCTACGCTGTGCTACTAATCGGCTGCCTACATTCCAATACATTGTATAATGTCAACAATCGATTGTGAACTTGTTCAGTTTATAATCGGACTAGGTATTGAATTAACTGAACTGAACCAATCGCGATTAAAGGTGGTTTTAAACTGCCGAAAACATTCACACATCACATACTGTCATCTCAGTTTTTTAGAGGGAAACCTTGTATCGCGACAAGTTTATACGTCAGTGGAAACCAACGGTAACAATTTGACGTATCATGTCAAACGCAAAAAACCTATTTTGTCTTTGATAAACATCTTTTTAAAATAGTATCTTTATAGCTATCATGTCCTACCTAACCTAACTTGTAATTATCTTGCATTCTTACTTAAAGTGTAACGTTGTAATGCAAGCAAAATATCAGTTCCACAATTTGACCTATAACATGAATTTGACAGTTTATATACGTTAAATTGTGAATGATTCCTTCAGTTTAAAATTAGGTGACAGTTTATAATATACATAGTCCGATTATAAACTGACGAAATTCGTGATGACATACTTCTCGTCATCTTAATCGATCGATGTGAAGTTTTCTTGATATGTGCAGCCACTAAGAGAATAATTATATTTTTAACTGAGATAACTATTTTCTTAGCGATTTTACAAGCAATCAAAAACATAAAAAGATAACTTCACCAGGTTTAATTAAGATTGCATTTATTATGTAATTTAGTTAATTATATCCGCAGTGTATTGTATGAATTTAATAATTTGCAAACCCCAAGTTTCATTTTATTGGGTTATATGTATTTAACTATACGTAAAATGCACTTAGAAGTGTGCATAAATGCATTTTAAGCAAAGATACATGTATTTTGATATATTAGAACTAAAATCTTGACAGTTACTTTAATTGTGAATTAGCATTCTTTAACTACCCGCAATTTTTGAAAGCACAATAATTCACTGGTATATATTAAGTTTTAAAGTTGTAAATATTTTACATAGATTGTCGACGTAGCACATGCAGCTGAATGTTCTGGTAATGTGGTATGGCTATAAGCCATTCAGTCACAGTAGTGACGATAATACTTGTATTTACTTATCTACTCTACAATCTTTGAATGTATTAAATGTATGTATTTAGGGCATTTCATTGCCAATCACTTGTGACTTATTTTATTTGAAAATTTAACCTAACTCATAATTATACTAGCCGTGCCTTGTGATTTCACTCGCCGTAAGTAAACATCGCTCGGACGCATTATTTAATCCTGCATAGTATATTTTAACTCGGCACCTCAGCGAGATCTGAAATAGCATGAAGAATGCAATAAAAATTTTTCAAATCTAATTGAGATTAGCGCGTTCAAATTCTTCAGTTTTATTGAATTTATATAGATACTACCCTACCATTATAAAGCCACAAAATACAATGTGCGATGAATGTTTTCTTGATGGTAGAATACCCAGGATTTTAAACTAAGCAATGGGAAGTACTGGTGAATAACGAATGGAATAATCTTTCTTCAAATCAAGTGTTTGCATAATTGTTGACTGTGACGTACAAAGCTTGGCCTGTCCTGTCATAGGGTATTATCATAACTGCAGTACAACCAAGGTAAACAAAGCTGATAGATAACAACCAAAGGCCTTAAGAGATCGGTGAACTATAGTACCAATAATGCACGAATTAAAGTCACGATACGACTAAAACCTTGATAGACCACAGCGTGACTTAAGTCTGGCAGTCGCAAAAATAAAGTGATATAAATTTATTTATCTATGTACATAATGGTCTACACCGAACTCATGCAGTGTAGGAACTGAAATAACTTAATATAATAAGTAAAACCAAGAGTAACGTCGAGTTTATCGATGAACAATGATATTTTAACAGGGGTATGTCTTAGGTGACTTAACCTAGAAGTACAACGATGAAATATCGATATAATTTAAAGATATTTTTTCAGGGACTATTCAGACCTGAACGTTATTCGGGTAGAGGTAAATACCGTGCGGGATTTCGTACTTAGAGCAAAATTTTACGTTACTTAGATTACCCACTCAGTTTTCACCATCGCAGGCGGTGTGTAATAACACTCAAGTTTGACTCTGAATAGACCTTTATACCTGTGGTTTTCAGATGAGTAAGGTTCCATATACCCAAACCCTTTCTATCCACTCTTTATTATCTACATATCGTGGTTTTTATTACATTTCGGCCATCAGCGCATCTACGACCTTTCGTGTTGTTTGCGTAATGCCTAATTTATTTAAATATCTACTTCACCATTAAAAAGTTGGTTGTATCGAAACTGTACCTCGACCAGTTTTATCAATTGACTAAAGATTGAATTAAATCGATTTTCAGTATCGATAAATCTTGCTA
>JWHW01025325.1:114215-129118 GCA_000931545.1 Papilio glaucus | reverse complement strand
TGAAAGATAGGTAATATTATAGGGATTCAAATAGGCTACTTTAATTTAAGAAAAATAATTAGGGTTCCGCGGAAAAAGTTAAAAACCCTATAAATTGTGAACAAAATAACGCGTCGCCGTATCGAAAGCGCCACCCGCTACCTACAATGGCACGAAGGTTGCTTTAAGCCAGTAAATTAATAAAAAAAATACTTTTGTACTTTATTGAAGTGTAAACTTCTTAGCTGCGTTAGATCTTAGAGGTTCGCGAGGTCGACATGTGCAACATGCGTCAGCAACAGCGTGAGCAACATGCTTAGTGAACTGATAACATCTAAAACCGCTTTAGACGATTTTAGGTAGGATTGGTGGTGGTGCCATTGGTGATAATGGTGGCGGTCGTTGTGGTGATGGTATCAGTATCGGTATCGGTTTCAGTGTTACTGTTCTTGATTGAAAACGCGCATTATAAATATAAACAGTGTGTACGATAAGCTAAATATGAATAGCTAAGCTGGCCCGGCAAACTTCGTTCCGGTAATAATTAATAGATGGTCCACTATTTTGGCGATAATGGCTTACACATAAAAGATAGATATAGTATGCCGTCGCGGGCTTTTTTGTAGGACTTTTTAAGGTAAACATTTCCATTATACATTATATATGTGTAACTCAACGGTTTTTGCAGCGCACACCAGAATAGCTCGCATATGGCGGAGACATTTACATTTTGGACAATTCACACCATAATATAGTATAGCTATATTATTGTAAAGTTTAATTAAAGTTATTTGGTAGTTTTTGAAAACATCCTACCATACATCCATACTTACGAACTTTCGCATTTATAATATTAGTATTAGTACGGTTATAACACTCAAAATATCAGTTGGAAATTTTTAATTCTTATTTTTTTGGTGCCGCAGCTTACGAGGTCGTACACCTCCGTTATTTTTTGTTATTGTTAATTGCCTTGAACACGTGCGTTAATTCTTTACCACTTTTTTAACTTTTAAATTGAATATCAACAACACCGGGTGAAATGTAGCTCTATACAGATAAACAATTAAATTAAATCGAAATATACCTTTGATACTGATGTTTTACGATTTATTTTGTACGGTTAAAACAAATAATATAAAAATACGATTATAATAACCTTTTATTCTGCGAAGTGATTAGAAGGTTTTACTTGATTCCGCGCGGACGAAGTCGCGGGCAACAGCTAGTTACATAATATACTTATTTAACCTACTTCAAAAGAAGGAGGTTATCAATTCGGTGGGTTTTTTTTATGTATGTAGATCGATTACTCCGTGATTTATGATCCGATTTCGATGTTTAAATCAAAGTTTGGATTTGTAATAAGGAATCTGAACTAAATATTTCTATATCTCAATCCAATATTCACAGATAGTTAACGCTTCTCGACAGAATACAGATTAATTGAAACTTTTATTCTATTTAAATATTTGTTATATTGCTTATCTTAAATTAAACTTTAATAGTTAAATTTAAGATAAGCAATATAACAAATATTTGAATCAAGCTTTTATTAAAAGGAAACCGTGTCACCCCTTAACCTATTTATCTTTCATCAAATTGCGCGTGACATTACTATTATATAACTGTTTATCAATATATTTTTATATATTGATAAACATATATATTTATGCATATAGACAAATAATATGTATCCGCACATAATAACTACGAATTATAACACACGGCAACATGTTGTTATTGTCAAACAATTAAGCATTACCATGGCAACCGATATTGGAAAGGATTGGAAGGGGAAGAGGATTTGACAGGCGAGGAGCGAGGAAAAGGAAATATCCTTTTTCCTGTCTGTTCCCTCCTATGTCCCTTAATGGTAAGCAACGCCTCTGCATATCATTAGCTTGGTGCAGATGCCTATGGGTAGCGGTCAGTTAATATCAGGTGACCCGCTTGGACGATTGCCATCTTCTGCCATAAAAAATGATTGAAAAAAATGGCGTCGCGGTGTCACGTGCTTGTCATGCTCCCGCGGCGTCTACCCAATGGCCATGAGGGAACGCGTGTGGTTTTTAGTGGGTACGCCCACCTCGGTGGTAAAGCCCAACAGACCCCCTTGTTGCCCCGAAGAGGGACGTCCTGCATTTTCCACACGTTAAAAAAAGGTGTCCCAGCTAAATAAACATATAACAGAACCAATTAACAATTTAATTATAATTAATTGTGCAATAAACAAAGGCGAAACGGAAAAGATTTTAGGTAACAACACATTATCATTGTCCTTAATATCGGTACACAATTACGCATTAGGCACATCTATGTATTAATAATTATACAGATAATTAAAATTCTGACAACAATATTAAATTTAATTAGATAACTAGCTAATGTCCGCGGCTTCGCGCGCATTCGTTTCTTATTGTCCTCGCTGTAATACTTTGTAACTGGATTCTACGATTAATAACTTAGAGTTAACCTAAATAAGAGTTAAATAACAGATATAGAACAAGATGGCGTAACGTCGCAACGACAAAGGTCGATGGAGGTCACGACCCACAAACATTAGCAATACGACTTGATAGGCAAAATATGTCAAAAATGTAATTTTAACCCACGTTTTCTTTAACTCACTTTTTATATGGAGATTTGTAACCCAAATTTTTCACTTCTCCGTACGATTTTCTTTAATAGAAACCTTGTTCTGAATCAAAAAATAACTAAAACAGAACAAGTCAAACGGGTGCAAACATTTTGAACATATGCGCGAACATAAATTCGGCAATTAATTTTTAATTATAAAGAAGATTAAATTAATTAATTAATCAACACATTTTAAGGTTATTACTACCATGTATTTGCGTCAATATTTAAAATTGATTTTGCCGAATGTATCCAATTCCTTGTACTGTCCAAAATGTACTTCTAAATCTAAATCTTGTTTATAATCTACGCTAATATTATAACCAGAAAAGTTTTGAAATGGTACAAGGTAGTAAGTGAACAATACGGTTCGCCCGCTATTACTACGTAAGCAAATTTCAGATGCGTTTTCCACCTTTAATCAAGAAGGGTAGATCTCTGAGGACATTCACTTTTCTTATCCAATCCTCTTCCCCTTAGCGGTTCCCAGAAAAGGATGGGAAGGGGAAGAGGACTACATTTGACACCTCACTCGAACAAAACGCAGAAATGCTTCTACTCGCTACGCCTGTCTCCTGTGAGGTGGTATTTCACCGGCAACAGATGTGGCTGCTGCGCGGTCTACCACTGATAATTAATTCAAAAAATAGTGAACTGATTTAGAATTAAAATTCTTTCACCAATGAGAAAGCACTTCTACCATCGAGTATTTTATTTTTTTAATTGTCTATAATATTTGTAAGCTGCTACTATCATTTATTTACATTCCCCAGGAGGTTTGACGTTAGAGAGGCAGGCGGTCTTAAAAACTGTAGCCAAAACCATACAGTATGGACTACAAACGTAATGTACCGACCCCACATGAGTGGGAAAAGGACAAAGAGATGATGATATTTTATGATCTACGTCTATTGGGTATATTGACATATATTTTAAAGAAACTCGAGGTGTTGCTGTGCGCGATAAGCGTGGATCTATTGGTTAATAGATGTGGATAAAGCGTTAAAACGCTTTAAAAAATTCCTCTCTGTCTACCTCTCTGAGCGTGAATTATAACTTTGGTAAGAATACAAGTTTACTAGTTTTAAAATTATTCTATAGAAACATACATGTCGTAATCATTAATTCTAGTAATTTCCACAGGAAGGTAAGTAATATTTGTTATATATGTAACATTTTAATTATCTGTCAGCGGTTTACCCCGTTTAAAATTTTTCCTTAGTGCACCTTTCACCGAGGATATTAAGCGCCAAATGTAATGTTTTCAACCTAAATGAATATAATGCAAAATAGCACACAACAATTTATAAGATATAAATGTATTAAAATAAAATTTCTTTAGTTTGTTTAATGTAAACATGGCATCTCTGGTGACGTCGCACGTCAGTTCTGTGACCAGGCGACCTCAAGCGACCTCTAGCGCCTAGTCACGTACTAGTTACGTAACGATAAAAAAGTATGCTAGTTATGTTTCATACAGATAAGTCATTTGATGTATACTATAACTTAAAAAACAGGCAGAGGAGAGAAGTATATATACCTAATTTTTCCAAAACAAAGGAAGGATCAAATCATAACGGGCAGATCAGCCGTCGAGTTTAAAAAATTAAAAAAAATCGTACAAATTTTACCTTTACTAATTTTACATTGCGATTTGAAGGGGGCTTGCCCCTCCAAAATAAGATAGTGTTAAAAATTATAAAGATTATAATCATAAAATTCCCTTTAGAATTGGTCACGGAAGAATTCTGATGATTTTTGTTGTTTAAGCACTTTGGTCTCCCCTATTGGATACGCCAATGAGTCGCGACGAATGGGTATTCTAACCGTACAGCTATAGCGTCATCGAATTCGAAGTCTTCAAAGACAGCAACCTACATCCCCTTCCTATCCTCTTCTCTTTATGTAACAAAGGCTAACAACGCATATTTCATTCTTCTGATTGTTGTGGACGTCCATGGGCTACGGTGGTCATTTATGGGATATTTGTCTCAAACCCTTGATAGCTAGCCTAGACCGTTGAACGAACATAGAATCAATAAGTACAATAGACTCTTGATTATCCTCAATCCTACACATTCGTGATTATACGGAATACCAACCGTCAAATAAAAATATTGCCAACTATTTTAACCCAAATAAACTTTAAGATTGCAATGATTTAGTTAAATATTTTAAGAAAATGTGCTTACTTTCGGAAATCTATCTTTTAATAATTTTTTAAACAACACGAATTATGTGTATGTTGTATTTACACATTCGATTATCCGGATGTGTGATATATCCAAAAGGGCATAAACAGTTTATCATTAATGCAGTTTGAAACCACGCCATCTATCGGTGTATTACAGAAACAGCTAATTTAATACATAAGTATATTCGAGGTAAAACGGCCCATCAACCCTATTGGGTTGGGCACCCTCGAATGGGAACGCTGAACGCGCTTTGAGTTAGCCAAAGTTCCTTATGCTAGGCTGCGTAGCTTTAGTCCTTTCCCAATCATAATAATGGTACAAGTCAAGCCTCATTCCTCCAGAGGGAGCCCTCAAGTTATTGAGTAATTTCATAGATATACTTTCACGCCCGTAACTCAGAGGGCAAGGCAGAGATTATGGATTTCCAATTGGCGCGATCCTAGCACACCTCTCTCGCTTCTTCTACATACATCTACGCATACAAGCCTATCGGTTACGGGTACTCCTTATATCGCCCTTCTTTAGTAGGTTACTAATCTGATCGATGTAAGTTCTCCTAGGACGTCCCCTACCAACGCTGCCAGCCTCTCATTTTGCAACATGAATTGGTTCGTTACTCTCCATTCATCTTTTCAACATTCCCTAACCACATCTTTCATGATCCATCCATAATTTCAGTACTCCTAAGAACTTTAGGCCCCAGGGTACATTTCTATATATGGCAGTTATACAAAAAAACATTAAAACACACATTTTTAAAATATATCTTTATTATATAAATTTAAATCTTACTTGACATCCGCATTTATTTTATCACAAGTCACTGAAATGACTGACACGTTTTCACCTATCTCATTACTTTTACTTAAAATACGGAATGTTACATATGAATAACTATGTCATGGTTTTAAAGTACTTTGAAATTATTTTCGAGATTTTTTTTTTGTTGAATACAATAAAAGATATTTATATTAATAGTCAATAATAAAATAAACAAATTAGAATATGATTCTGCTGCAGACCGCTTCCAAATAGACTCGAACCTAAGACCAATATAGATTTTACTTTAATATTCAAATCACTGAACACAGTACTAACAATAATAAACAACACGAACCAAAACCTAACAAGTAAATAAACTAAATTGTGATTTTATTTGCTGTCTGTACTTAATTACATTTTTTTTAATTTTTGATGACACATTTATCTTAATATGTATTTATTTCTCTTATCTTTTACACATCTTATATATTAGAAAGATGAATAAAGTATATAATTAACTTAAAAATAACAAATTCGTAATCAAAATAATAGTTTGGTCTGTTTTTAAAATTGATACTGAATATGTGTATGAGATATTGAAGAAAATCAGCATGAATTCAAAGTTCAACAGGTGTGTAGGGGGTAGGGGGTTGTCAGACGAGGGGGTAGGAGGCGGCGGTGGCGATGCCGCAGTGGTTGTCCCGGTTGCGCGCCATCTTGATGTAGCCCATGTCGCCCCAGGAGCGGCCCCACGAGTTCTTCACCAGCCAGTAGTCGCCGCCATCTTCGTCGGTGCCGTAGCCCACGACCAATACCTGAGTTGTTTATTTTTGATTAGAAGTTACAATAAAAACAAGTGTTGAAGTTATAAGAGAAACATTATTTAAGAATATAAAAAACAAACAAACGCTAAGCTCGAATAGTTTTACCAATTACTAACTAGGTGGCGTTATTCTTAACGCTGCAACGAAATATTATGTGTAAATTTTCAAGTTATTTCGACATCTTTTTTGTTATAAAAGTGTTTTAAGAATGGTAACTCACCCCGTGGTCAAGAGAAGTCGAAGAGCAGTTCTCATCAAAGTAGACGCCGTCCGAGTAGAACTGGAAGCTCTCTTGAGAGGCGTCGATGGCGACGGACACCGGGCCCACCGTGGCCACCGCCTGCATCAGCTTGCCCTCATCCCCTGACGGAATGTCCACGAAGCCCACGTCGTCAGCGCCGGAGTTCTTGGGGTTGTATCTAGAAAAAATATGTATTGTTGTGATTAAACTCACACACACATACATACATGCATTAGAAAATTTTGAGGTGAAAACTTCTTCAGCCTCGATAAACGATTTTTCGGCGACAAAATTTGAATATTAAGTGTACAATATGTTTAATAGATGGCGTTAGTAGTCGTACTCTACTGCAACTAGTTTGATATTGTTTAATTTTATTTCGAATAAATTATTCAAAGCTAATCTAATCTATTTCAAAGCCTTAAAATTAAACGACAGTTCGAATGTATATCTTGTTTCACACCAAGGTGGGATTTTTGTAAACAAAGGTTTTTTATGTTAAAATTCGTAAATTCGTTAACATTTGCGAATAACTTTTTCTCACATCACCTTATAACATTAGCTATCCATATTACACAATTTATTTCAATTTATCTCACAATTTCCTCGAAATTACAACATTTCCGATGTAAGTATAAAAAGTGTAATGGCCGCCAGTAAATAACGTTTGTTTACAACAATCATATCTTGCAATGAAACAAGGTATAATTGGCTGAGCAACAAGAATCAATTCTTTCTTCTCAGAATTAAATGATCGAACCGTGTTTTTACACGAGACGGACTACATTGTCATTTCCTGTTGGAAATCCCGCGCTAATAAGTGTGTTTATAACTTATTTTACTATTATTATCTGTATTATCACAATAACATCTTGGCACATTATTCACACACGGCCATCTGATCCCAAACTAAGCAGACCTTGTACTATGTAAACCATATAACTTATATACAACATATACTGCTTTTGTTTTGTTATAATAATAATAATAATAAATCAGCCTTTTTCTAGAATGTTCCCCACTGCAGGGGCACAGGCCTCCTCTCCGAGAGAGGGAAGTTGTTTTGTTAATACATACTTAAATAGATAACTACACCCAAGCTCAGGACAAACAGACATGTTCATGCACACAAACGTCTGTCCTGGGTGGGAATCGAACCCACGACCTATCGCGTGAAAAGCAAGTGTCTTATGAACCACGCCAACCCGTCAATAAATCTGAAGAGTTAAAAATTCCTTTTGTATTACAGTCCAATTATTATGAAAGGTTATATATATAATCTAGGATATTTATGCTACAGCGCAGCAAGCAGAACCGCGGGGCACAGCTAGTAATGAATAAAGCAGCCGTTATCCTCCCTGCTAAATAGGGGTGGGGGCGAAAGATTGTAGGCATACATAGTAAAATACCATTCACTCTAATTTTTACAGCTACCCCACGTAACTGGAGGGAAACACTGAGGATGGCTTGTTCCAATCTGTCGCTGTATAACTCACCTGCATTTGTCGTCGATGGCTTCGTAGGGGTAGGTCTTCTCTGTGTCGATGCCGCGGTTGTCCTTGATGTACTTGAAGGCGTTGTCCATGAGGCCGCCATTGCAGCCGTTGTTCCCGTACGCGGCGGAGCAGTCGATCAGGTTCTGTTCCGACAGTGACACTAGGACGTTGCTCTTGCGGTAGTGCTGACCTTCCAGAGCCCCAGTCTGGTGATTAAAAGAGATCGATTCGTTAATAAAACTCTTTGGTGATATTTATACTTAAAAGTCTGGTTTCTGAAACGCTGATTGACGAAAAAATTAGCCAGTCAATTATGAAATGTCTGATCGAATGTTCATTTGAGTTCATCAACTTGACAGGCGTGCTAGTTGAATAAAAATTTGACACCGGCCGTAAGAGTTGTTTAATTTATTTTATTATTCGAGCGGCTAGTGCTTGGGGCGTAGGCAAAGTAACATACGAGTAGCGATATCGCTAGTCGAGTACAAAATGTATGGAACCGATATAACCTTTCGAAGTCACGTGATAACTATAGTTAGCGAATGGAGATGTTATTACTCTATTCCATCGACAATTTGGAGAACGTCAATCGATAATGCGTTGACAGGTGACAGATTTTGACAAGCGATATCGCTTTGCGATTGTATATCGATAGCGAAATTCGTCATGGAATCGCTTTTGAGCGAATGTACTTTGTCTATGGTTTATCTTAATCGTTACACTATGGGTTCTTAAATCGATTTTAAGTTTGGAAATTTAAGAAAACTTAATCGAATATTAATAAATGATTAAGTTCGACTTTCATACACTCTTAAACATTTTCTCATTTAATATAAGTTTAAAATTTTCAAAAACTAGAGAGAGCACCATAGACGAAAATACACCGATGATAGACGATTATCTGTATAACAAAATGTCAAAGCTGCCTCTCATTAATACAACCAAAGAGTTGGATAGCATTATGCAAAATAGTATCAACAAAAGTATTTTTACTTTGTTATATTGAATATATAACAAGTTAAATTATTCGCATTTCTTTTTCAAAACAATAATAAAATTAATTCAAAACACGCAGTAAGTAATGTTTAATTATATATTTGTAACATAACAACATATTGAGAAATACGTCGTTAATGTGTATAAACACAAGACAAAGTACAATAACATACATTGGATGTCGATGAACTGTTCTTTGTCATCAAATATTTTTTTGTATGAACAGGGAAGTCTACAACGGCGACAAACACGAAGAGCAAACAAAGGCCATTTCGACCTACTTCCTACAAACTATAACAAACAGTCTAATGTGTTTACATTTACATATATAAAATAATTATACTGTACTTCACCAGCTACACTTTGAAGCCATATCATCATTCATCACATACACCTTAGCAATGGAAATATAACATACAATATTTTCATTCATAATTCAACTGTCGCGCTTCTTTATAACTAGAAATGGATGTACCATGCCACAACGAAGACCGTAAATTAGCGACGTCAATCTGTTATGCTTCTCACTTGTCAAATGAAAAAGTAATTATAAATGTGCATAGAAAATTTTACATAAATACAATAAATTATGAGAAAAAAATGCGTACTGTTTTTTCCTTATTTTCTAAACCTACTATAAATAAAGGTGACCCCTAGCCTCTAAAGCACCTCTCTCATCAGACGAAACGCAGAAGTATGAATGTCTACGTCACGTATTCTATGACGTCTTGGTTTTTCCGTAATCGAGTCGGCTACTTTATATATGGGATGGGAAGAGGAAGATGATTAGACGGAGAAGATGAATAGAAGGAAATATCATTTTTCTGTCCCCCCTGTCTGTTTATTAAAGGCAATTCATTTGCTTGTTGCAGATGCCTAGCGGTCACCGCTTCAGGTGAACCGCTTGTTCGCCACCTTCTTCCTTAAAAATAAAAAAAGAAGAGGCGGATTACTAGTAGCATATAGCATAAAAAATAGTTTTTAATCTCGTTTTGTACAGACAGACACCGAGTTTGTGCCAATGAACCGCTGAATAGTACAAATCTACTCTCTCTATCTCCATCTATCTCTCGACCCGTATCTTAATTTTAAAGACAAGTCTCTGCTAGTTGGTTAGTTGTGTAATCTGTTCTTTTTGCTTATGTATGAACTAAACAACACAACTCATTGCCCTGTGAGTCACGTTGATCATGTACGGTGCTGAACTACAACGTGATCTCTACACTAAATCTCAAGGTGAAAGGTATTACTAGATGAACAAAGAATATTTATTTCGGACATGTAATTACGTGATAGATGTATATATGATCAGCCGTATCACGTTACACCACTGCAGGGACACAGGCCTGTGCATCGTTACACATTTGGTTAGACATTATATACTTTTAATAATAGTTATCGGTGTTGCACGTGTGACTAACGCGCGTCTGTTCCGCCCATAAATTACGCGTTATGTACAATAAAGTAAATAATCGAAATGACTCAGTTCGATGAATAATTACACATAACCGGGTCGCTACACCGTATCGCGATGTTTGACAAACGTTGGAAACGGGTCATCGAAACATATGAACACAAACATATGACATTTTCAAATAAATAGTTTCCAATGCATATAGGATTGTTTCGAAAGACTTGAGTCCAAGAAACACAAACAAATTAAACCGATTTAGTTTACAATATGGAACCGTTAAATCGTAAACCAGTCTGACACTATGCATTCACCAGTTAAATTACGTCAACAAACACAAATACTCCTGACTTAAAAGTAGAACAACAATGGTCGAAGAATGATCAGCTATCACATCACGCTCATCAACAAATACATACGTATTACGTGGAATTTGAAAATACAACAACAAATATAGGCCGGTTGGTGTTGGTACTTGCTTTTCACGCCACAGGTCGTGGGTTCGATTCCCACCCCAGACGTTTGTGTGCATGAACATGTCTGTCTTGAGTCTGGGTGTTATTATTTATTTAAGTATGTACAATAAAATATTTTAAATAAAAATAATTTAAATCATCAATCAAATATAAGCAAAATTAATAAAAGAATACATAAAGGAAAGAATATATAAAAGAATAAAACATGGAGTGACGTAAATAGATCGGGTTGTTAGCAGTTAAAGGGATGAGAAGAGACAGAAGAGAATGAGTGAAAAATGCGAATGTTGCGATGGATGTGGGAAGCTCGGCTTATTTTGAAAAATAATTTTTTTATTACAAAGCGCACTTAACACAAAATTAACTACACTTCACGAAGTTCTTGTTGGTAATCAAAGTAATGAAGGTCAGAACTAAGACTTTGTTTCCAATCATTTTAATTTTATCGAATTGTCACCAAACAATCACAGTGTCCGTTAATATAAGTCGTTACTACCTGAGCACGATAACAAGAGGCCTCAAATATATGAGTACAAATAATGTAATCTGGCGATATTAACGCTATGAATATACGCTCACGCCCGTAACCCAGACAGGCAGACGTTATGGATTTCAATTTGGCGCGATCCTGGCACACCTCTCTCGCTTCTTCTACATCCATACATCTACAAGCTCGTCGGTTATGGGTACTTATATCACCCTTCTATCTACCAACGCTGCCACTCACTTATGCAACATGAATTTGTTTCGTTATTCTCTCTTCATTCATTCTTTCCACAAGCCCGAACCACGGAAGCATACCTTTCTCAATTCTAGCCACAACATCCACTTTTAAGCCACACTTTTCCCGTATAACACTACCTTTAATCGTATCTTTCAATGTCACGCCTAACATACTTCTTAAGGATCGCATCTCAACGGCATTAACTCTACTAACATGCTTTTCCTGACTATGCTTTTCCTGACTATGATTAACATAAATTAACTACTGAAGTAAATATTAACGAATAGTTGGTTACAGATAGTTTTGCTTTGTTCTATTCGCCCTTATACTAAAACGAGGAAAACACATTAGCAATTCAAGGTTAAACAAACGGTGCATGTTATCGACGTATTGCAACCATTGTATAGCTCCGACTATCGTTATAAGCTATCACGCATTTTAATACAATTGGGGTAGATACAGCTAGCTGTCAAGTAATTATGGTTCAAACATGGCCGCTAAGTAAAAATAAATCGAACACTACAAAAGCAATAACAGACAAAGTTAAAAATAATCTATTAATTAGAAAATTCAATCGATTTCTGGAATGATCCGGTATAATCGAGTTAAAACTAGTTCATGTAATAACGTTGCATTTACAGCTGTCTACTGCAAAAGCTATTTCAGTGATGGACCAGTTATATTGCTATATAAATAACTCCAGTTAAATAAGTTTATGTTTATGGAACGTTTCGCTTTACATGTGTTGTTTTTATATGAATGCACGTGATCTCTCCCCGCTCCGTCTGAACCGGCTAAAACTTTCAAACCAGTTTCAAGATGATCACCCGATGCCTCGCAGACGAGTTTGTTGTATATTTTCCTTTATTATAAGGTGCTTAAGGTCCACATAAAAATGAGTTAAATCTTTAGCATTGAATTTCAAATGCGTAAAAAACTTTTCCCGAGGTCGATGGATCTGTTCGCCTCAAAAAATAAATGCATTGGTTAGCTTTGGAGGTCCTTATTACCAATCGAAAATATCTCGAGTACTTAGAGAGAGAAATAATTTTTCATTTAAATTGCAACTAAACGATTGTCAAAGCAATTCTATTTCTTGTATCGAAATTGGAAAGCAAATGATAAGTGCATGGTACTTACAGCGCTGAAGGACCAGCAGGAGCCGCACTTGCCCTGGTCCTTAACATCGGTGACGGCGCCCTGCTTGCGCCAATCCACGTGGTCCGGCACACGGACATTCGCCGGCGGTAGGAACGTCGCGCCCTGCACGTCCGCGCTTTTGCCGAACAGACCCTTGCTGTGTCTGCACAAAATAACATCATTATAAGCATTATAACTGACAGCCGGTTGCACGAATGGGTCAATAGTTAGTGGGAAAATATAAAAAAGAAAAAAAAATGGGTGAAATATTGAATGGAAATTGGAAAGGCTATTCTTTTGTATTCTAGCTAATATACCTTACAAAATAATGACAGACAGTTTCTTTTAAATAGCCCCTAAGAGTGGAAAACTTGGCAGACAATGTCGCAGGCGACAACTAGTATTGAACAAATAGTTATAACGCATGATTGGTATCGTTAATGGCCGACTAACATTTCAGTAAAGCGTAACAAGCCACCGCTAATACGATAAGCCCGGACCCAATCGTAACATTTAGTTGCGCCAATCTTGTTTATTCTGTTCGGTCGGGTATATTATTATTATTTTTTAAACCTCGATGTATGTCGCGTAGTGGCTTATCGCTTTTGTCATCAGATAAAGTCAAACGGACACAAACATTTCTCAGGTTTCTGGGAAAAACATATAGATTTACCCTTGTCCCTTCTAAAACAAATCCAAAGAAGAGAAGGGATTTTTTTTTTAATTTGTATCCTTACAAACAGAAAGAAAATTCGTACGGCCATGGTAATAAATAAAACTTTGAGGAAAGAATTAGACAATTGGTCGTTTTTATTGTATGCAAAGTTGCGAGCAGCACCTTCACTACGCACGGGTAGTTTCTCCAAACAATTTTTCATCCCCTACTTTAGACAATTAAGACATGAATTTCGAAAAAAAAAAACCTTTTTAGTGCGCACCTACGTAATAAAACCTGTGTTTTTATAACATTAGACGGCAAACAAGCAAGTACACCCCATATCAAGTGATCTATACCCATCTGCAACCAGCTAATGAGTGGCAGCGTTGCCTACCTTTAATGGACAGAGGAGATAAACAGAAAATGGTTATTTCCTTTGCCTATTCATCCCCTACTCTTCCCATTCCCAACCTTTCCTTATTAGCAAAGGATGGGAAGAGGACTAGAATTAGGCGTCCAGCACCTCGCTCATTTGTGGCTGTGCAAGATTTCAAGTCTCTAGTCTCTAGGCCCAGTAGTTTGGGCTGTGTGTTGATACATCAATCAGTCAGTTTCTTATATTATGTATATTAATTAAATATATAATAAATGTTCACTCTGGTAAACAAACTGCGTCGTATATGATAAATGTTTATTTTGGTAAACCAACTTACGGTGACTCATGATCATTGTGCACTGTGCTGTATCCGCCCTCCGGATATTCGCAAATTGTTGCCGATAACGGCACATCGACGGTTTAAAATTACAAATTATGCACTTCATTATCAAAACCACAAGCTGTTAAACCGAACTGATAAAACGTACAAAGATTTAGCCTCATTTTGTATACATTCAGATTTAATTTTATCTGACCCATAAAGACCCGAATTTAGATTAAAAAGTCTAAATTTATTTTTAAAGTTGAGAAGTTTATTTGTACTTATACAGTAAGGCAATGAACTTCCAATCGAACATTGTCCCTTCCGAAGACACGTCCGTTCATCCAAAGTACTTTCGCAAACTCTATCACCCAATGTTTCTAATTATAATGGTTTCATAATGATACCACAATGGCGTATCAATGTGTAAGAATATATATAAAACGTTGAACAAGATTTATATCAAATCAACATTTGTTAAAAATTCTTAACCATATCGGGCGTTGGGGTTACGAAAATCAGTGCCTGTTTATAGCAAAAAAATGGTCCTTTATTTTTATTTATAAATCAATAAATACACATTCATCAGGCTTGTAACTTTAAGGGTTATGATTTTATGGGTATTATAAATGTTTAGTTATTTTTAAAATTAGCAGATAAGTC
>JWHW01025325.1:92401-109226 GCA_000931545.1 Papilio glaucus | reverse complement strand
CAATCACGCGTATTACTGAGCGTTAATTTAATCCAATTTATAGTTACTTTGAATTAAGTGTTTCTTACTTTCTATTATTGAATGTAGTATTTTCCAAATATTGTAAATAATTGATTTACAATTTATTTATTATTTGTAACCCTATACCTTCCCCTCTGGGTTACGGGCGTGAGCGTATATTTATTTATTTATTTAATTCTATACCTATAAGTTATAGTTTTGCTCATCTTCATGTACAAAAAAGTTTTTTATATGTCCATGAATATATCCACTCCGCTGGTCAATTATATTCAAAATTTTAAATGAAAAAAATAAATGAAGATTTTGGTGTACAAGATATTGTAATTTTTTTTATTTTTGATCATGAAAAAAATAAAATAACAATTGTATATAGCATTTTAAATGTCTATTGTTTGACTTCTTTCAAAAACACCTTCATTGATCAGTTAAAAAGTGACGCAAGAAAATGATGATGTGGGCATATATTTATTTATTATACATAGCATTTATTTTAATCAAATAAATAAATACACGATTCTTTATTTTATTTGAAACTTGTATGATAATTTCAAGGTTATGTCATAATAAAATCGAATAAAATCAAGTGTCTAAATAAATAAGTAGGTATAGTATCACTGATTTTTTACATATTGTCAATTATTATTTGTAGTCTTTTTTATTTATTCATAAGTAATACTAGAAAAGAAAGCATCTATGAGATATTTATGTTTACAAATTGTATTTACTTGTTTACTACGCAACAATCAGTCGATGTGAATGAAACAAAGAAACGATAATCTAATCTTGGAGGATCTTATATCGACGATCGGAATCGACATGTAAAGTTTATTTTCCTACAAAAAGAAAAAAGAACAAACTTACCTCTAATACGCAAGAATCAAATAATAAATTCAATAAAATATTGTTTTAAGGAACGACGAGTTTAACAATAATGCGTATAGGAGTGTCCGGTCTCCACAATTCGCAGAAATCTTTTGAGTGAAATTGATTGTAAGCGTGATATTAAAGGAGAACGAACAAAATGACGGAATCACGAATCACCGTTCAATCATTCAACGCGAAGCGACGCGAGTTGACATCACAGAGTAGTAATAGTAAGGAGAAACATTTAACGTATAATATCTGTACTGTTATTGTAATGGTATTAGTATGCTAACTCGTTAAAAATAGTCGTTATATTTAACGAAGTTTTATATTATATGTTTTATATTATAGTTCATATCAGTGGATTACTTACCTTTAAGTGGATAGTAAAAATTATTCTCATGGCTTGCAAAAAAGAAATTTTGATTTTAATTAATAATTCATGATGATTTATGAAATGATTGAACACAAATGTTCATTTTTGTTTAATATACCTATTTACTATAATATACATTTTTTCATAGCAAGACGTGGTTTTGTAAACAAAGGTTTTTTCGTCGAAATTTGAAAATTATAAAATATCTTCGAAAAAAAAACTTTCTCATATTACCTATCCATATTACACAATTGCACTTTACGATTTCCACAAAATTACAACATTTCCGCCATGTATGGTAAATGACGTTTGTTTGTTTACAACAATCATATCTTGCAATGAAATAACCTATGTACGAGGAAAGTTATAGAATATTTTTATAGCAACATCCGTGAAATTTTATCAAAATAATAAAGAATAAACTTCGGAAACTGGTTTTTTTTTTATGGGTTAAGGTGGCAAACGAGCGAGCGGATCACCTGATGTTAAGTGAACGCTACCCATACACATCCGCAACAAGCAAATGTGTTACAGATGCGTTGCCTACCTTTAATGGACAGAGGAGGGCATAAACAGAAATAAGGATATTTCCTTTTCCCCGTCAACTCCTCCCCGTCCAATCCTCTTCCCGTTCCAATCCTATCCTGAGGAGGAAAGGATGGGAAGGGGAAGAGGACTGAAATTAGGCCTCCGGCACCTCACTCATCAGACGAAACGCAGAATACTTCTACTTCACGCCTGTTTTCTGTGAGGTCGTGGTATTTCACCGGTCGAGCCGGCCCATTCGTGCAACGGATGTTGTTGTTGCGGGCTCTACCACTGTTGAGTTATGTTCCAAAAATGATTTGCCGCATTTTTGCAACATATTTTACTCACACAGTCACAAATTAATATTTAATGAATTATTGAAATTTAGTAACTTAGTTATGTTATATTAAACACTTTATTGACATTCTTAACGCGTTAAGTTAACCTTTGTTATCATACAAAATACCTTTGCGGAATTCATATTATGCGATATGTTTATTGATGTAATAATAGAAATACAATGTGCAGCAATGTGGAAATGTTATGTACGCAGATAAACTGACATATTTCTTTGACACGTGGAGGAAATGTTATATAAATGAACAAGTTCAGTGAACTTTTTGCTTTTTCCAGTTTGAAAATTTGCCAGTGATGAAGCGCTATCCATCACATCTTCTATTGATTATAAAGTTTACTTACTAAATATCTTTTTATTATTACTAGTTTTAATAAAATGTGCAAGAAAGAAAAATCTGTTTTACTGACCTGAGAAGTATCGAAGGTCAAATCCCTAATTGCCTTGTTTGAATGTATTATACCCCCAAATGGAGCCTCTGACACCCAAAAGTGAAGCCATATCGCATTAAGTAACACACACACGATTTCGTCATTCGTTTCCCGCCAATTTAAAAATTGACGGTTTGTGATATAACCTCGTGTAAAATCTATACCTCAAAGAAACATAAGTGTACTAACATCATATTTCACAAGTGATTTTATGATGTATCCTGTATTTTAATGTATTCCATCAATTTCAATTAATTTTATGATTTAACCTGAATATTTTATACACAACTACATTACAAAATTATATTAACCCTAAAAATTGCCTAAAATATAATGAAATATAAAAGACGATAGATTAAAAAAGTGTTGTTAAAACATGTTTTGTAATTTAATTTAATTTTGTTTAACATTCGTATTTATATAGATACACGCTGGTCAACAATTTTTTTCAAATTCGTATGGAACGCGCTATCTGGATGTTTATAAATCTATGTGCTGGAGGCTCTAGATATAACCTATTTTCAATAATTCTCCAGGATAAACATAATTAGCGTATTTCATACTTTTTAATTGGAATAGACAAAAATGTAAAATTAATATGGTGTATGCTAATTTTACTTTACAAGGACAGATTGTGAAATTAAAATTCTCTGCCTGACTTTCAGTCCAACGGTTTGGCAAAAATCCACTAAGTATTCTATACGTTCGGGGATTTTGAAGAGCCATTAAAATGATATGTTGCAGGAAAACCTTAAAAGAATATGCCACTTTTACATACTATATTATAAGAATGGTAAATCCAGATTGAGCTTCCATAAGGAAGACCAGCTACTAGGATAACCATTTAACGAAGAATTATGGTATAGTGAAGAAAGCTGATCTGGGCGAAACTCCCAAGGAATTATTAAATTTAAGAAGTAGAATGAGTAGAATTCAAGAATCAATTAGTTAATTAAAGTTTTTTATAAAGTATATGAAAGTTGTAAGCTAACAATCACTTCTACATTATCTATGACTTTCGGCAACTTTCGGACTGACAGGTTTTATTCTATTTTATGTAATATAAATTTTATATACTCTTTGTTGTCAGTTTGTCAGTGTCAAGTCAATGTCATGTACATGTGCTTATTTATGCTAAATGATCTAAGTGGTAATTATTTTATGAACATTGAAAGGTAAAAAAATAACAATGAAACAGAATAATCAAGAGGAGAAAGTTCAACTGAAAAAGTCTAAAAAGGACAAGTTCAAATTGTTCAAGCCTAAAAAGAAAAAAAGCGGGGAAGAAGATGCAGCCATTCAATATTTGCAGGCTCAATATGATAAGGTAACATCATGTGCTAAGAACTGTTAAAGATAATTTACTTTATCATAAATAAATGAACCATATTGGTTTAATGTAAAAATGTCGCTGAAGATTAACCTTAATAACATTGTAATCAAATATTTTTGTAGACCGAGCTTCGCTTAGCTTTGTAATCTGTCTTCGTAAGACCGTGTTTTTTCAGAAGATATGTAGTATTCAAATCAGCTAAACATCTAGCGTCATCTCAAAGAAATGTTATATGTAACCAGTAAGATTTTGCATTGGTGACATCCAAAATATTATCCAATGATAGCAAAGGCTATGATATGGCGCCATAAAAATTTGATAGGAAATTAGCCGAGACTATAATAAAGACACATATTTAAATTCATAGCAATTTTTGAAATTATATGAAATCCAATAACATCTAAGTTATTAAAACATAATTAGAAGTTTTTTAAATAAATTAAATTATGTCATTCATGGCCTATCATTAGTTTTTTTTATAATAATGATTTATGTATTTCTTATATTACTTTCAGATAAATCCAGCTGCCATCAAAACTTTTAAAGATTTTCCACTATCGCAAAAAACTTTGAAAGGATTAAAAGATAACAATTTTGTTACACCAACAGAAATACAGAGGCAAGCAATTGGGTACGGCTTACAAGGCAAAGATATCTTAGGTGCGGCAAAAACTGGCTCAGGAAAAACTTTAGCATTTCTAATACCAATTTTAGAAAATTTATTTTGTAAGAAGTGGACTAGACTAGATGGAGTTGGCGCACTAGTAATTTCACCAACAAGAGAATTAGCATATCAGATTTATGAAACATTAAGAAAAGTAGGTGGCCTACATGACTTTTCAGCAGGTTTGATCATAGGGGGACAAAATCTTAAGTTTGAGAGAAAAAGAATGGATCAGATAAATATTCTTATCTGTACTCCAGGAAGACTTCTTCAACATATGGATGAAAATCCGCTCTTTGACTGTAGTCATCTTCAAATACTTGTATTAGATGAAGCTGACAGATGCTTAGATATGGGATTTGAAGCAACCATGAATGCCATTATAGAAAACTTGCCACCGGAAAGGCAAACACTATTGTTCTCAGCTACCCAAACAAAATCTGTTAAGGACTTAGCACGACTTAGCTTATCCTTTCCTACTTATGTTGCTCCCCATGAGCAAGCTGAAACTGTGACCCCTGAATTTCTACAACAAAGTTACATTGTTTGTGAGATTGATGAAAAAATAGGAATATTATGGTCATTCATTAGAAATCACCTAAAGCAAAAGGTATTAGTATTCATGGCCACTTGCAAACAAGTTAAATACACATATGATTTGTTCTGCAAATTAAGACCTGGCATTAGCTTGTTAGCTCTGTATGGTACATTGCATCAAGAAAAAAGGGAAAGAATTTACAATGAGTTCTGTAGAAAGTCAAATGTTGTTCTTTTTGCCACTGATTTGGCCTCTCGAGGCTTAGACTTTCCCCATGTGAATTGGGTAATACAAATGGACTGTCCAGAAGATGTTGAAACATATATACACAGAGCTGGACGCACAGCAAGAGGTGTTTTTGGTAAAGGCGAAGGGCTTTTGATGCTCCTTCCACATGAAGAGAAAATTGTTGAGGATCTCCAAAAAAGTAAGATTCCAATAAATAAAATAGCGGTTGATCCATCTAAAGTTGTCGCTCCACAAAGGAAAATTGAGGGATTACTTTCAGATAACACTGAACTCAAACAAACTGCACAAAGAGCATTTGTCAGTTATGTCAAATCAATATTTTTAATGAAAAATAAAGAAATATTTAACATTCATCTCTTAGATACTGATGCTTATGCAAGATCTTTAGGTTTGATAGTCCCTCCAAGAATAAGATTCTTACATAAAAATCTAAAGGGATATAATGCACCCAAAAAGGAATCTGAAAATGTAGAAAATGAAGATGTTCTTGATAAATTAAAAGCAAAAGCTGAAAATGATGTTGGTACTGACCAAAGTTCAGACGATGAAGAGCCTACTCCACAAGAAAAGAAAAATAAAAAACTTACAAAAGAACTGCCTAAATTTGATTTCCATGATGATGGAGATAGTGAAGAAGATGACTTTCTTCAAGTTAAAGAAGTTAATGTTGATGTTAAAGCTCCAGTAGAAGAAGAAGAGTATAACACGTCAAAGAAGAAAAAGAAACCCTTGACAAAAGCAGCTGTTGCTAAAAAATTACTAAAAAAGAAAATTAAGGTAAACACACAGGTAAAATTCACCGAAGATGGTGAAGCTATAGAAGATGAAAAGAAGGATGTTAAATCTGTTTTAGCAAAACAATTCATTAATGAAAATATTGGTGGAATAGATATAGAAAAAGCGAAAGAGGTTTTACGAGAAGAAGACAAATTTGATAAGATAAGGTTTAGAGAAAAAGTGAAAGCTAAACATAAAGAGCAAAAACGTAAGATTAAAAACAAGAAGAAAGAAGAAGCAGAAGAACAAGACGAATTTGGATCGCAATCTGAGTCTGATGGACCCGATTTGTCATGGTTACCTGATCCTGACAAAATATATGGCAAAGAAGATAGTGGAAGTGAGAAGGAAGATCAATCTAATAACGAAGCTAATAGTGACTCAGGTGAAGAAAAATACCACAGGTAACTTCATAAACCATATACATTCATAGAGACCATAAAGTATTTACTTTGAAAATTTTACTAGGATTTGTATTTTTATTTGTTAACAATCATATTTTTTTCAGGCCTTTGAAACACAAACTAGTTGAGAGCAAGGGTATTCCACAAGATAGTGTCACACCTCGAAAGAAAAAGAAACTTAAAGATATATCGGGTTCTTTATCCATTCAAGAAGCTGAAACACTTGCTATGCAGTTATTACAATCGCAATTATGAGAAAAAATATTAAAGGAATGATTACATATTTTTGATACAGTTTATTTTACTTTATCCCATTATTTATGTTTTTAGTACACGTACTTTATTTAGTTAGGTTAGCAACAAGCGGACCGCGAAAGGTCGATACGCAGCCGCTACATATCCTACTAATCCGTTAGAGTTACACGTATATAATGTATTATGGAAATGTTTACCTTAAATAGTTCTACAAAAAAGCCCGCGGCAGTATATATATATCTTTTATGTGTAAGCCATTATTGCCAAAATAGTGAACCATCTATTAATTACTGGGCGGAGCAAAATTTGCCGGGTCAGCTAGTTGTTAAATATGTATACCTATACATATTATATGTACCTATTCATTAAAATATTATATGTACCTATTCATTAAAATATTTTCATAAACCTAGCCCTATTTTCACACGTTTGAAAGACCTAGACCTCGATAAAAGAATCACCGGTATCCGGACCTCGATAATTTTTTCAACTTTACCTGGACCTTAATTAAAACTTGCTAACCCCTATGTTAGATATTGATATAAAGGTTTAAACCACAAATTATAAGTCTCCACATCTAGCGATAAAGATAATCTTATTATAAACTACATATAGTAGGTGTAGCTCTAGTTATATATAGTGAGGTTCGATTTATCTAAAGAGTAGAATCCGGACTTGTTTTCTGCTTAACAAATTCGGTTCAGAAGACTGGATTCTATTAATAAAAGTATTTTAATTGAAATTGATAGATCGGCGGCTAAAACTTTAAAGAACTTATGTATATATGCTTTAACAGTGGTAGAGCCCGCAACATCTGTTACATGAATGGGCCGGCCCGACCGGTGGACTACCACGATCTCGCAGAAGAAGGGAAGTAAAGTATTCTGTGTTTCGTCTGATAAGTGAGGTGCCGGAGGCCCAAATCTAGTCCTCTCTCCCTCCAAAAGCGGAAGAGGATTTGGAGTGAATAGAGTGTGCATAGGAAAAAAGCTACTTCTACCTATCCATTAAAGGTAGGCAACGCACGTGAAATTTATTACATTGTTGCAAATGCCTATGGGTGACGGTCACTTCATATCAGGTGACCTGCTTCCTCGTTTGCCACCTTTTACCATAAAAATCTATATAAAAATGATTTAGAACCTTCTCTTACAGGCGGACCAGCTATATGCTAAACGTAGGCCCATATATGGTAGATTTTATTGTAAAAAGCTTAATATTGGCTCATGGTGCGAAATTATTAAAGAAAAATATATGTTGTCGTTGTACTGTACAGTGCAGTATATAATAAACTACTAAAGTATCTATCGTGTCGGATTCAAGTAACCCTCAGTAGGATAAGTTCAGATTTAAGAATCAGTGTTCACGATAATAAAACTGCGCAATCGGAAATGAAACATTTGAACCAAAAATTGGTAATGAAAAAAAAATTATTACCCCTATTCGTACCCGTCTTAAATATACTCGGACAATGAAAAATAGTCCAGAATATACCCGGACCATGAAAAATTGTCTAGAATATACTCAGACAAAAAATTTCGGCGAAAACCCCGGACAAGCGCTAAATCGGTAGTAATACCGAAAAATCGGTAGGTTCAAGACCACTGTTCAGAAAGTCTATAACATATATAGAGAAAGATTGCAAAAGAGAAACAGATTCACTTCTCCCTAATATCTCCAAAACAGTCTATGTCGTTTTAAAGGATACGCAGTATCGTGGTATTTATTCATACCGTATCCGATACGGTATCTAAAACTATAAAAAGAAAACTTAGAAATAGAAATAGCAACACTGTACTTAGCTGCTGTTTGACAGACAGAAAACGGATCGTTGCAAGATTGTTGCACTTTTATCGGTGAAACGCTAAAATTCATACAATACCAAGTTTTCTATGGATCTAGACTAATTTAAATTGTACTTATTACTTTTAATTATGTTTTGGAGCGGAAACTATATCGTAGTTAGAGAGTTAAACAATCTACTTGAAGAGGAGGTGCGTATTTTGATACAGGAATTCGTGGTTATGATTGGATGTATGAATAAGTTTATAGCCGAAATTTCGGTGTTGTGTTACTGTTTATTGCATATTAATCATTACAAGAAGTGGTGTTGGAATACGTAATTATATGCTAGTGAAGTGTTTCAAAATATTGAAGTATTTTAAATGGGCATTGTTTTGTTTAAGGATGTAACACTCACTCAGGTATTAGAGGCGGATGATATACTGCAGGAATGTAAGGCCGACAATAGAACGCTAATGCTCTTGTAAGTCCCTTTCAGTATATTTTATGACATAACCTTCTCCACAGATAGTTGTTAAAGCATGTTTTTGGAAATTGTATTTAAATTTCCATTTTATAAAAAATTTACAATATATAATTGATAAATAACAATACATAATTTACAAGTATGTAAAGGGAAAAAACAAGAGCAAAATATCACATTAAAATTTTAACTAATGATATTGCTATCTTGATAGATACTTGGCCCTATAATCCTTTATTTTTGGTTGTATGTTTTATATGCTTCCATAAATATTAATTAAAAAATGAGTTAAATTATCAGTAAAGTATTGTATACATAAACACAAAAATTACTTTTAGTTTTGTATGAGTCATAGCTTAGTATTCATAAATAACATTATGCATTTATTTATTATATTTAGGGCGAGTAGTAAGTTATCTGCAAAGTTTTTCTGTGTAATGATTCCTAAAGGGTCCTTAATACAGAGAGCAAGCAACATTTGATTATTGAACAAGTGTATCTATATAACAAAAAGGCTATTGTTTTGCTTTCTGTATGAATAAATAACAGGTGTTCGGCAATGTAGTGAACATTGCAAAACAGCTGAAACAGTAAGTTATCATTGAAGTAATAATCTATAAATGTTTTATAAACCAAACCATTCATTTTTTGAGCCTTTTTAATTTGAAATATTATTACAAAAATTAACTAAAGTGATGAATGGGATATTAAAAACTATGTTGATAGTAACTAAAACTAAAAGTGATACTGATCCTTTTCAATATTTTAAGATCATGTAACAAAATGTATGTATGGCTAACCACGTAAAAATAAAAAGGTAATTTACAATAATCTGGTAATTTATTTGTGTTTATTCACACTGCCATATTTCTTCTTCACTAAAAACTCTATTTTGTTTGTTGTTATATATTTGTTTACATAGTTGGTGTTATTATAATTGACCAGTAGTACTTTACTATATTCTTATCATTTCAGTTTAACAAGATCAGATATACTAGCAGAGCTGGTAACTCACATCACAGAAGAGCCTCCCAAAAATGACGACTTGGCATATCAGTATCTCCATGCACACATGGCAAGTGAGGTCCTCACCAGCCAGCTGATGATGCTGAGTGACCGTTTGTCCATGGATGCAGTGCAGATGAACAGGCTCTGTGACTTTGTCAACAAAGATCCACCATTAAATCCACTGCTTGCATCATACTTTAGTAAAACTATTGAGATGTTTCTTGAAAAAAGTCCTAAACAGGTATGTATGTTTTGTACATGTATTTTGTTCTATCACACATACACCTCAATCCTAACAAAAACATTTCATGTAAAAATGATAGCCAAAAAGGTCATAATGCTTTTACCGTTAAAAAGAGATAATAAAAATTTGTGCCAAGCTTAGCTCCAATTTGTGCTAAAAGGAGATTGGCTGTCTTATGATCCTTGCATAAATTATTCCTTGTGGATTTAAATGTTGTCATATTCTAGGAGCATTAGTAAAATTTTCAAACTTCACAATTTCTTAGCGTCCACTTTGGTGACGTAATTTCCACTGCGATGTAATGTATATTGCATTGCATCTCCAAGTATGAATATTTTTTCGAACAACGGAGCTATAATATCAAACTATATGTTGGTTCATCTGTCCTGGTATACCTTTCGCGCCCCCGCTACGCCCTCTCCCCGCAACAATCCAATGAAGAACAGTAACTAGTTAAAACATATATCTTACAGTGTGAAGGCCAATTGCAGGATATTTTTTATATTTCAGGATATAATATAAATTATATTCCATAGTCTAACGCCAGCTTTATAGGTTAGGTGTGTTGCACCCTGCACATGATAGTTACATATATATAAAAATAATATCTTAAAGATTCATTTATTAAAGAAAATATAGGTTTGTTGCATTTTAAATGATATATCAAATTGTGAATGCTTCTTCAATTCACAATTAGCTGACAGTTATGCCAAGTCCCAATATAAATTGAGGAAATTGGTTATTGGTAGCAGACTGTTCATCATCTTCCTGCCCTTTTCCCATCTATCTGGGGATGGCACAGTATGTTCTCTCCCATATCCCTCTATCAGCCATCATATCTGTATTCACACCGTTCTTACACATATCATCTTTCACACAACCCATCCATACTTTCTTCGGTCTTCCTCTAAGATTGTCATTGGTAGGTGACATATAAGAGTTTATTCTATATTGTTTAGCATTTAATATGTTATTTTACTATTTCAGGATTGGTACCTTTACCACATAGTGTGCCTCAGAGTTCTGGATTTTTTTAAAGCAAGACGTGATTTCTTGCCGAACCTTTTGCGACATATTTCTACATCAACAATTGCCGACATTTTTAAATACTTTTTAAGACTTACTGATCCCTTCGATAAAATAATTTTGGAGGTAAGTGTTTTAAGTAAACAATATTTACTAATTTAGTCTTATAAGCTAGCTAAATAATCTTACTAATATTATATATATTAGTAAGATTATTAGAATCTAATATTATATTATAAATGCGAATAATTGGATGGATGGATATATGGATGTTTGTTATTCCTTCACACTAAAACGCCTGAATGGATCTGGATGACATTTGGCACAGAGATAGATTATAGTCTGGAGTGGCACATAGGCTACATTTTATTCTGCAAAAATGTATGGTTCCTATAGGACATATGTCTTTGTTTTTCACTGATGTATAGCTATAAATATCTTTAGATCGATACCATGCATAACCTACAGGGACCGTGAATAAATAGCAATAAAGTTGTTATTAATTTTGCAAAGTGAAAACATATTTTAATTGAATTCCATGCAGATAAAGAAGGGAGATGAACTTCGATACCAAACTAATTTAAATAGACCGGCCATTAAATTGGTAAAAGTGATACTGTGTGATGACATTATTATGTACTGGACTAATCTGTTCTCAAGTTTGTCTTAAAACTTAAAACAGTACATTTATTAGGTCTTTTAGGACATAAACAGACATAAGACATTCAGGATTAGTAGTAAATTTTATATTGTATATTCTAGTGGTTGGAAGAGAACCAGTTTCTTGAGAGTCTGATACATATAGTTTGTGGCACTTACGAGCCCGAGGAAATAAGACCTGCCCCTATTACTGATGGAGCGGAGAGATCGCCTGAGCAAACTGAGAAGGGCCAACAGGAGACCAGTGAGAAGGTGCAGATGAACCACAAAGAGGATGAAGGAAAGGTGGAGAATGATGCTGAGAAAGGTACTGTTCTAAATGACATCTCTTTCTCTCTTAAGTGAACCAACCAAAATGAATGCAGACTAATTATACTACTTATAGAGTAATTGGAGCGATGGTAAACATATCACTTTACTATATACAATGTGATTCAATCTGCAGAAGTCAGATTTAAAAGTGAAACACCCTAGTACTTACTTAATAAGAGTTATAATAATTAAAGGATTTAAAAAAAATAATTTATGCAAATTCATGGTCGCTCTAATACTAAGTTCAACTTGTCTTGTTTCAGATACCGTGACAGCTGAAAAGGAAACGAGCGATTGTAAGAGGCGGCTCGCTGAGGCTGGTCGGGCGTCTGCCAATGCGGCCGCGCTGCTGTGTGACCTACTTCTTGACGCCTCTGGACCCTCTCGCTCTCTGCCCAAGTAAGTCGCCTGTAGGATTGATAACTATTTACATTTCTGCTTAGAGCAGAAGTCTGTAGAACAAGCACAGGAGCAATACCTACTCAGTTGTCGCCCCATAGGAGACGACAAAGGAGAAATTAGACCTAGAAACTATACCATAGGTTCCCAACCTTTCATGGACTACCATCCCCTTTACAAGAGAAAAATTTTCAACCCCTTATACATAATTGTTAATTATACAAATTTTATATGTGTATTATGAATAACTAGATGACCCGGTCATCTTCGTATCACCTAAATAAATTGATTAGATTATAACTCCTCCATGGCGATTATCAATCCTATTCTACCTTCCGTTTATCTTGTCGCGCTTGCTGGGTTTGTGTTTGTCATACACGAACTTGTTGAATTTTGCACCTATTCGCTAATATTCCATTTTCAGGCGATCTTAAACGTTATTCGTATTTGCTAATCCTAGTATTTTAATTACCCGTTGCTTATTAGTCATTTGTGCGGTTTGCATGTGATGTAGCTCACCGAAAAACTGCCTCGCTTTGGCGACCTATGTAACCCCCCTTAGACCCCTTCTCAGTATGATAATGTTTAAATTAATACAATACAAATAATCAAAAACTTGACTGCCATGGCGCCCTCCACTTGCTTTTGAATGAGCTGAAGCCCCCATCAAAAGCTCTAACGCCCACTACGGGGCTATTTCGCCCCCGGTGGAAACCTTTGCTCAAGACTTTTACTTGAGATGGAACAGCTCGAGTGGAGAATTACCACTGGCTCTCTAAATACTGTTGAGAGTAGAAGTAACTTTTCTTCTGCGTTTTGCTATTAGTTTTGGGCTGGAATGACTCTTTTCCTCCTCCATATTCTTCTACTCCACCTATGAAAAGTCTGGCAATTCATTCGTAACTTATGATTTGTCTCCTTTCCATCATAAGTTATAATGCTGTGACATTTTAGACCCCTGAGTACGTGGATGCTGGCGTCTCGTCTCCGGTCCGAGGAGAGCGTGCGCCTGTTGCTGCAGTGCATGTTCACGTCGCCGGCCGGCATGCGCCGCCACGCGGTCGTCAACGGCTGCCAGCTCTTGTTAGCTCTGCTGCCGCATGACTCCATGGCGTGAGTACAAACGTTACTTACCATACATGGCGGCCATTACAATTTTTATACTTTTATATTACCACATTAATTTCTAAAATAATGAAAACAGAAATAATACTACACATCGATATACAACACACACATTAAATGTGTATGGTGCTACGGTATGGTTCTACAGGTCATACTGTGCCGACCCTAAGTGGGAAACAGGCAATGAGATGATGATGACTTTAAATGTTAATTATTATTTATTAAGTATAGTAAATAAAACTCATTTAATTTGAATTGCATCCAGTGGTAAAGGTGGCAGTGGTGAGAGCGAGCCGTCGAGCACGAGTGTGCAGCGCGCGGTGGCGCCGCACCTGCCATTATTGCACCAGGCGCTGCTCCGGCCTCCGCCTCCGATCGTGGTGACTACTGTCAGTACTAGTGAACCCATCGAGGTATCAAGATGTTTTAATTACTATTTCATAACTATACTTTATCCACTTGGACAACTAACTGACTGATATGTCTTCGCACAGCCTAAACTACTGGGTCTAGACTTGAAATTTATCATAAAGATTTATGTTATTACTCTATTTTATATAGTTTTTATCGAACGAATGTTTGACATCGTTCTTTAAAATGATATAACTTTTTTTTATTTATAAACCGATTGAGATAAAACAAACACTAAATGTTAAGTGAAGCTTACAACAATACATTAATGAAAACCGCACCCAAATCGGTTAAGCCGTTTCTGAGATTAGCGGTAACAAACGCACAAACAGAAAAAAAATCTAATAATCATTGTTTTGGGTTTTATTGCGTTTATGAAGGCCCCCAATAACAGTTTTTTCTCAAATATCTTCCATGTACAGACAGCGATCAGTTACAATTTTATTATATGTATAGATGTAGGCGAGCACTAAAATAGGATTTTTCTAAATTCAATGTAAGTTGACCTCATATCTATATGATCATCAATATTTTTAATCGGTTAAATTAAATTGCATAGGTGGTGTAACTGGGTACAGTTAATTATAATTGTTTGTTCAAAACCACATAATGGTACTAATACTAGATATATAAATATGATTTTCATATATAAATCTCGACATAACACATCTGACAATACGTGGGTTTAGACGAAAAAGTGGGTTTTACGTTTTTATGGGAAGGTTGGCGGGGTTATTAAGATTGTTTTTCATGCCGCAGGTCGTGGGTTCGATCCAGGACAGACATTTGTGTGCATGAACATGTCTGTTTGTCCTCAGTCTGGGTGTAGTTATCTATTTAAGTATGTATTTACAAAAGAAAAGTAGTATATCAGTTATCTGGTTACAAAACAAGCTCTGCTTAGTTTGGGATCAGATGACCGTGTATGAATAATGTCCCAGGATATTATTAGGGAATCAAGAGGTACGCTCAGTGTTGATCGAAGGTAGCCTCACCGACAAGAGAACTGGGGTTCTTATTTGTTATTATGACTATTTGAATAAAACTAAAGAGCCTATTATTGATTTTTGATACTTTATAGATGCCAACAAACAACCTACAGCTGTTAGACGATGTTGAATATAATAGTTAATATGCAAATTAATTCATTCAGGTTGATACTCCAAAACCCAATCAAAAAGAGAACGCAGATGTAGACGGCAAACCTGAACAAGAGGAAGAATCTAAGGAAGAGAACAAAGTGAATGAACATAATGAGACGGATGCAGGTAATGGGGAATGCGAGAAGACCTCTATACAAGTGGAAGGCGTGGGCGCTGCAAGAGTCCATATTGCAGCTCTGATAGCGCAGCTTGCATTCTCCGAAGTTGAGGATGTACATAACGCGTTGCTGACATTGGGTGAGTAGTACAAAAATCCATATAAACATAATATTCATTCAAATTCAATAATTTAACAACTATAGTCTGATATAGCGAATATTTAAAAAATGTATCCAATCGCTTATTGTACCCATGATATAGATGTCGATGTTGAGAGAAACAACCGCATACAACGGAGAGAAACTCGAATCGTCAACGACCGAACCCTTACCGATCGGCTTGATACTCTGGCCTTGCCTTAAAGGCCGGCAATGCATATGCAGTTCCTCTGGTATTACGGGTGTCCATGAGCGTCGTTGAGCACCTTTGTGTACCCGCCGCTCCTTTCCCCCGTCTCTTATAAAAAAATAAACAAAGAAATATGAACGATGTTTTTACAGGCACTGCAGGCGTGTTGATAGACATGTTCTTCAACTACCCACAGAACAACTTTTTGCACACGCAAGTCTATATACTCGTACACAATGCTCTATCGAACAGAGTGTATGGGGAACGGTACGCTAAACATGTAAGTATTTTAAACAAATTGTTAATTATTTATCTAAATTAATATTAAGTGACCAATTCTTGTATATTTCGGAAACGTCTCTAACGAATTGGATGAAATTTTCTATTTAGATGGGGTTCTTAATTAAATTTTTACAGGTGTTTAAAAAAATAAACTTATTTTATAGCGCTATGTCGTAGCCAACGCCATCTATAGATTATAGATCCATTAGCAACAATGTGAAATCTTATTTATGTCGGACAACACAAAACAGTAACATCCGGTATCATTAATAGAATTTTAAATTTCTTTTACGTTGACAGATGACAACGCAGAGCGAATCTCGATCGATAGATAGTTTTTATATTGAAATAATATGTTAACTCATGTTGTACTGGCAACATTCTAGGTCACTATAGTTGTTCTACATCAAGATGGATTTTTTATAAACAAAGGTTACACTTTACCTTTTATATAAAAATTTGTAAATTCCAAAATATTTTCGAAAAACAAATTTTTCTCACGTCGCCTTATAAGATACAATAATAATTCCGATGAACGTGTGAACAGTTTAATTGCCGCTATGTAAGTGACATGTGTTTGTTTACAAAAATTTTACCTTGGTGTGGAATAAACTATACACTGATGTGTAGGAAAGAGTTGCTAAAGGCTGAAAGAGAAGGCATGGATTTTTTGTTGGGACTTTTTTG
>JWHW01025325.1:81001-91075 GCA_000931545.1 Papilio glaucus | reverse complement strand
GCAGCGGCACGACACGCCACTCGTCAGTACACATACATAATACGTGCTTCATATATCTATATACGTACTATACATTCATTACCCAATGAAAGCTACTGATAGAGTCAAAGTATGTCCTTTTTATGAAAGAAGGTGGAAAACGTGCAAGTGGTTCACCTCAAGTTAAGTGACCTCTACCCATGGCATCTGTAACCAATGTAAATTAAAAACCAATTGTAGCAAATGAGTTGCAGATGTGTTGCCTACCTTTAATGGACAGGGGAGAGGATAGACAAGAAAAATATATTTTCTTCTACTATTCATCCCCTCCCCCGTCCTTCCTTTTATGGGAAACGATAGAAAGTCAGTGATCTTCTCTCTAGACCAGGCTTCAGACAAGAGTAGTCAACATAGTAATTGGTAACATTATCCAAATGCTGCCCGCAATGTTACCAATACAAAAAAAAATATGTAAATTTCTAAAAAGGTTTACAACCGATTTTGATTGGATTTTATAAATACCTGTAACTTATAGTGTGTGAATAAACTGATATCCTTACAAGTTTGTTTATGCATAAATTAATACATTACATTTGTTTACAGGGTGGATTCTATCCGTCAGAAAACATCTATGAGGTAAGAACGTTTCTTGCGTATGACAATGTGGATCCCTGTATTTCTTTCTCTCACTGAGGTATAGATGAAGTAATTTTCGATATATCTTACAGTTTAACGAGGCGTCGGGTGTAAACGAAAATATAACCGCGGTCCAACTCTCTTGTGATAATACGGTATGTATGGTTTATGATTAAACCCACAACTGAAAGTAACATTAGTATAGCCTCTAGTGATTTTTGATTACTAATTAAAATTAAGTTTCTACTCCAACTTTGTATATTTCTGCAAATTAAAATCTATAAATAATAAGTTATAAGTTATTTGTTTTTAGTCCAACGAGAAGAACTTCTTAGAGGTAGCTGGACAACGGTTCGACGATGAGTGAGTACAATTTTTACTAAAAAATCTTTTAGTTTTGCTGTAGTATTAAACTTTACTCTTCTAATGGTGTTAAGTTGCAAACTTAGTTGGCAAAATCAGAAGATTAGTGAGGGTTTATAGAGAAGTTATTGCAAAATATCCGATTTGAAACAGATACTTTGCACTGTGTACTTTATTTGGTTGCGGATAATGAATATAGAGGTGTCATTCGGAAATTCGGGCATGTTGAAAGGATGAATGAAGAGAGAGTAACATGACAAATTTGTGTTGCATACGTGAGCGGCAGTGTTGACAGAAGACTTATAACGATCAGAATAATGACATACTAAAGAGGGGCGATATAAAGAGTAGACATAACAGATGAGCATGTATGTGTAGATGTATGGATGCAGAATAGAGATAGAAGAAGCGAGAGAGGTGTGCCAGGATCGCGCCAAATGGAAATCTGTGATGTGTTGCCTACCCCTCTGGATTATGGGCGTGATGAGCGCATATTTATTTTATTTTGCTGATAATGAAGTGAATGTGTGCAGTATGTGGGAGGACAGCGTGGAGGGCGACGCCGATGCTGACGCTGAAAACGACCAAGAGGGCGAGGCTGACCCCGATCGCGTAAGAGAAATACTCGCTGATGTCTCCCGTAAGTATACCCCTGTTTACGTTCTGTATTGCCTCATTTATTTTTAATTGCTTACATACTGACAACGTATAGAAGAAAATTTATTGATGTTTTACCATCTGGGACAACTGATAAACCTGCAAATATTTCTATTTTCTAGCTTGGGACACAGCCGATGACAATGCGAGTGATGGTACTGAGTGGGCAAATTTTGGCGACGTTTTCGCGACACCCATTGATCCTTTCGCTCCCACCGGGGACACTCCACCGTCGCAACACCATCATGCATTCGAGCAACAGAATTTTACACCTTTTTGGCATTATAATGATAGTCACAATGAACATTCAGGTATGCATTGAATGCCTTATGGGCTTAGAAACGCACTTGGTATATTTCATCCTCGTGCCGAACTTGCTTTTATTATTACTGTACTGCAGACGCTTCATCACTTGATAAACAATATAAGCTCCTGCGAAGGCATGAAATTGATTTTACATGACGTAATATTGCTACACGATTAAGAATTGATGTAATGCTTGCAGATGCAAACTGTCAGAGCGGTTTGGACCAATCGATGCAAGCGCTGAGCTTAGGGGGCGACTTCAAAGTGAATACAATGGATGAAGCGTCGACCGCCGAGCTGACCAACAACTTGCTGACAGCCATGAGATCGATGGCGCCCGACGTGATAGCCGACATTGTTAGCGCGATGCCGCAGCCCGACGAGCCTTTGGACGTGGCACTCGTCGCGCCCCTAGCCGAGCCTCTAGTCCAACCCGAAGCGGAGGCGGTCGCAGAGACATTCACCGAGCAAACCACCGAGCACACCTCCGAGCAGAGTACAGACGAGCCGCCTGCTGACAGGTGATTTTTTATGGTGAGCTAGCGCCAAGCCACGAGCTATTTAGCGCGCTGCGACGATTGTGGACTATTGTGGGAGGCCAACAGGTTTTAATGCTTGTGATAGCTACTACTTGTAATCACTATTTTCATTCCCGGTTATAATAATTCAAAACCTCTCGTAACACAATAATCATTTTTATGATATACAATATACCTGTTATTCAAAATCTTATTATATGTCATTCGTTAAGTTCAAGTTGTCAGCTGTTTGAAGACGATACTAATGTTAGTCGATTTGTTCCTAACGTACGTACAAAAGTCATTTTACTTAAAGGACCAATGAATATAGAATCATTCGACGTCAAATCTACTCCCTTTGTACACTGTCATTGTAACGTTTACGTCTCTTAATTGCATATTTTGTATCTGATCCGAAAGTTCTTTTATTAAGTAATGTAAGGAAATTGGCAGATCACATGCCATCTAAGTTCATTCGTAATCGAAACCAATCAGTTTCGATCTCTTATAATTTTTGACGAGTAATGTAAACGTACCAATGGCAGATTCCCAGTTGCACCATAATTTTTCTACTGTATCTCCCACTGTATAGATTAATATTAGAAGTCGGACCGTCTGTCTGTTTGACACCAATTGGCGTGTGATAATGAACAAAGTTATTTTTAAGTCGAAGTGAGCTTATTTAGGAAATGTACAATGATAATGCCACAACCATATGTCATCCTGCAAGTCTCAAGAAATCCATTATCCTAGTTTTAAGCTATTCGTTTCGCTTTGTTACGTGGTTTGCACAATAAGGGCAAAGGTCATTGTAATTTATATTAAATATACGCATCTAATGTATTATTTCTATTAATTTCTTTGCAAATTATTTGACAGCTAACAAAGTTTCTGTCGTTCATATATTTTTCGTAATAATGATTTCTTATATTTACGCGAATACTTTATTTCTTATATTTACGGATTTTATCGCGTTTATTTTACGTTTTTTGTTCCTGACGTTTCGAGTACTTTACAGCGCTCATTCATGGTCACAGGAGGGTCTGAGATGTCAGACGTCCCAAATTCAATTATTTCTGCTCCGATCTATGCAGAATGAGCTCACTGTATCTTAAGGTCTTGCAGTTGTATGCTTAGTTTGAGATTTAATTTGATTAATCAGGGGATCCCAAGCCGGTGGTAGTACCCAACCATCTTCTCTATTGAAATTCGGATGATTTTTAATTTTAATAGCCTCGCGTATCATCCTGGGTAGGAAGCGGTGTTCTTTTGCGAGGACTTATGATTTGGGTTTGGGAAAATAAACGCGATAAAATCCGTAAAATTAGTTTAATTCCAATTTTTCGTAATGTATTTTAAGGACATGAAATACAAAACATTCGATAAAGTTGGCAAATGTAAGTTGTGGTAGTTTTTTGTGTTCATAGAATTGTATATTTCAAATTTCTGCAATTTTGTCATTAATTTGAAATTTTTGATGACTTTTGCAATGAAAAGTTCTTTATAATATACATATTCTTATAGTAGCTAGCTAATGTATGTCTAAAGAGCAATATTAAATAATTTTTCAAATATAAAAGTAGTTAAAGTTGCAAAATTATTGATGGCATCAGCGAAAGTCGAAAAATACAATTTGTTACGCTTTTCATTAGAAAGAAATTTTTTTGTAACAAGTAGTTTTGCAAGTTTCACTAAATAAAACGTACATTTAAAGACGCGTGTCTACGTATATTTGTGAGAGTTTAGCTTGTGAAATGAAAATTTGTACAAAATTATTGTATTTTTGCCTTTATTACTTATAAAATATTATTTTGAGTGTGGACGGTGGATGATGTTGAATAAAATTACTAATCTCATCGATTTGGTTTGCTAATTAATGCAAATCGTGTATTTGTCGATATTATAATGTTCTGTGATGTTATTGTGCAACGCATGTGTTGATAAAAAAATTTAAAGGGACTAGCTTCAATTGTAATGTTAAGAAAGGCGTGCACTCTACAAACGCCTGAAATAAAATGTAGATTCAATTCAGGTGTGATTTAGTAAGATAATAATTAGTTAAACGCGTAGACTCCTTAGACGCGCTCTAGGCATGACAGTGGTGCGCAGGTGCGTTCCGTGGGAGTCTCGAGGTCCTATTGTATCCGAGAGTGACTATCGAAAGCAATTGTGGATTCTCTACATCATATCTTGACTATATCCTTTGGATGAAGACAATAATTTCAATGATCTCGTCGCTAGAGCCACTTCCGTAAACGTTACCTTCGTTAATGTCATATTTGCCTGTACTACGGACACTTGCATTCTAGAATCTTTAAATTTAAGAGGATCTGGGAACGTAAAATTGTGATACAATTCTTATTTTGTATTTTATTATACCTCATTGTAGAGTGTATCGCCTGTGTATAGTAATGTGTTAAATCCGTATTTAGTGTTGTCCACGTGTTCAATTCCTATTTCAATTAGCAGTGTTTACTGTATATAATAATTATCTATTATCTACAATTGTTTATAATTAGTGTAGTCGCAACGTTTAGCCTTCTATGTACCTTACAGTTTTTATTTAAGTTCCATGCAATGTACTTTAAGATTAAGATTTTTAGAAATGCATATATCAATGTATGGGACCTAGATGAGTCCCTTGCGGTATACTATTTCAAATTTGTATGAAGCGTTACATGGAAATGGTATAGATGCAATAATTGAATAGATTAAAGCGTAGAAATCGAACGCGCTTACAGCATGTCTTAATTTCTAGTTGTTTGCATATTTTATAAATCTACATATAACAGATTTTATATCGAAAGCTAATGGTAAAACGAAAACTCGTGAATTTCGTTATTGATTGTTTTGAAGGATACATTGTTTGCACTATTTTAAAATAGTCATAGTTAATAGAAGCTTCTTTTAGTATATGGTTATGTAACATGCGCAATATTTCCCTCTGAAATAATCATATCGAGTTGATTATATCACAAGACATATCGAAGGCAAGATCGGCCTCGTCTCTCGGTACATATGTTCGTATAAATATCATTCATAGATTTAGTTCGATTGTGTTTGATGTGGACAATGAGAAAAATATTTGAGTCTTTCATGATTGCTTATAAAAGATTTTATTTAATTTGTTTCAGTCAAGTTTATTTTCGTTATAATTTTGTTTGTTTTATCACACATAGCGCTGTTTGGCGAGGAGCTAAGCGTCTTTTGCTAATTGACTGTCAAAAGTTTTGTGTTCTAGCCAGATGGCTTAATTCAACCTTTTCTCATATTTTCTATTAGCTATTACCATCTCTTTGTACTCGTAGTAGGTACAATCTCTGAGGGCTTCCTTTCTTTGACATAAACTAATTAACAGTCGAATAAAGCATAAGGACAATATTTTTAGTTATACCTACCTTTTCTTACATTTCGTTTTTTGTGTTTTTGTTTCTTTCTTATTTTGTGAGCGGTTTACGAAAGATGCGATGGTGAAAATTCTTTTATTTGTCATATCATATTCTCCTTAATTTTAAAACAACGATTTCTAGGAATATGACTAAAATGTATTTGATCATGGCGACATCTATTGTAGATTCATATCATTTCATTATTTTGACGGTATTTCTATTAAGCTTAAATCGTTCTTGCTTAACATATCTCTACCTGTCTAACATATTCTCAATATTTATTTATTGGCATATCTTGTTTACACAAAATGCAATATTTTTATTAGGTGTAAGGGGAAATAGTATTTTCCTTTGGATATTTTTTTTCCCGAGTAACCAGGGGAAAACAAACAATAATTTATATTAGGTGAGCAGAACGGAGATTTGTTACGGTTGACCGTGTCTGCGACAGATATGGCCGCAAAGGTATATATGTCATCCAAGTCTGCGATATTGTTCATCCTAACTTTTAATGTTACGCCATTAATTTCGTTACAAGTTTGGCGTAAGTTGTCAGTTAGCGTTTAGCTGTTAGTTAATGTTTGTAACTTGCTGTGATTAGCGAAATGCGACCCGGCGCTGTGGTGTGACACATTCCTAGTTTGCTTCACGTCATTTATATCTGTTCTTTTTTGCAATGAAAAAATCATAGATATCTATTTCAAAGGTCGACCTGGTAGCCTAGTTTTAAAAATAAATATGTGTTCACATTGACAGTCGCCCTAGAAAGGTGCTAAATCTAAATATTTGCACGTAGGTGCGAATAATATGCGCGATCTAAACCGCTTGTGTGCGTGACTGTACGTAGTGTAAGTATAGTGTAAATAGTATAGTTTGTTCCAAATCGAGATGGAAATTTGTAAACAAACAAATGTCACTTACCATGCATGGCGGCCATTACAGTTTTCGGAAATTTGATAATTTTGTGGAAATCTTTAGATGAAGTGAAGTGAGAAAAAGTCGTTTTTCGGAAATATTTTGAAATGTACGAATTTTGTACAAGGTACAATCGTAAGAATCCTTGTGTACAAACTTTCCATCTTGATTTGAATCAAACTATAGTCGTGTTTGGGCATTGCTGTTCTCTGTCCATCACTTTGTAATGTGCGGTGTAAATATTTGTGTAGATTAATTATTATACGTATGTCGCATAAACGCGTATTCATATTTAATCATATATCGATCGTTATGCAATGAACTTTATAATGCAGTTTAACAATGAATGCAATATTGTTTGGTGCGACAGCACAAAAAATATTTGTTTAATGTTGTCATTAAAGTATTTTTAATAATTTGATTATATTACCCTTGAGAACGTATTTTACAAGATTTTGTGAAAGTGAAGACTTAGTTGGAGTCGAGTGTTTGTTATCGATTCTCTTGAAGAAGGTAAATCGATACAATTTTGCCGCCTTTATATAGAAGCATCAACAAAATATGGACACAGTAAAATAACAAGATTCGTAATGCTAAAATAAATCTACGGTTTTTGCAACAAGCGTTTTGCTTGGTAAGAGTGTGACGATGTATTTAAGGTCGATGTTCTAGGCGGTAATACAATATTGGTCAGATCGGTGAGGTACAAAGAGTAAAAGTAGTAAAAGTTCTAATGTCTGTGCTAAATGAAGGATCGTAATTCTAGTTCACGACCGTAAATTTCTTTATTTTCACAAACAGGCAATTCAACTATTTCTTTTCAATATTAAGGAATTTATTAAAATGTTATAGTTTAGTCGATATCCTTAAATTTTTACGTGAACATTTGATCGAGTGTTTTTTAATTCAATAATCTACATACACACTCACTCGACGCCGACTACCCTAAGCCTCGCTTAACTGAGATAAACTTCTTGAAATATTGTTATACGTTAGTGAGCGTGTGAAACGTTCACTCATGTCTAGCGGAATTAGTTGCCTTTGATACTGTCACATCATATAGCCCCAATCTAACAACAAATCTAGGTCACTCGGTAATTCCAAGTCCTACCTATCAGCTGTGTAAATAGCGCAAGAATTAAACCGTAACAATAGTGTCTGGTATCAAATAATTTATTAGTCTTAAACCTTCCGACTGTCGCATACGGTCTGAAATCCTTTGTCAGATTAGGATTGGAATTGTATAATGAAATAAATGGATTTTTCGATATTTAGCCATTTTGTTAGCAAATTTTACCGATTTTTGTAATTGTTACGTGACTGTAGGTCCGTTTTGATCGGATCTTCCAACGAGTTTAGTACATTCATGTGATATACATATAGGTTTCCGATCGATCCTTAGAGGATTATGCCGTCCTCGACGTTTTGTATCTCCTTGCTGTTGAAATGTGGGCGGTGCGGATGTGGGTCCAAATGGTCAAACACGGCAATGCCGACAACCAGATGTTAAGTTAGTCTATGATTCAAGTGTTTACCGGCGATTTCTAAAATCGGTGCCGGAACCCCCTGGATAAATCAGTGGGGTTTCGCTAAATTATATTTCACGTTGAATCGTTCGATTGTTTTAGGCTGAGTGAAATAGTACATCAGCTCTGTCTTCATGCAGTTTATGCCAAGAAACGGTCTGTATCACTTAGAACATATTCCTAGTAAAGGTTTTCTGCCCTTGATTCACATTGCACTGCTTTTCAAATATTTGATGTGTTGTAACATGTCCTATTTAGCTATCACATATCTATTAGGAACCGCTCGTCTACATTATTGAGATTTGTTTGACTACCCATATCCGCGCTGTCAACGCGTGGCCTTAGGTTAGAACTGGCCGACTTTACACCACAGTGATTAAGTGTTACGCCATTCCTGTATTATGTTTACTTATCCACGGCCTTTGACTTAATAACAACAGCTGCAAGTATAACGTTCAGTTTGTCTGTATGTAGTCGAGAGGTATTTTGTACGTGATTAATTATTCGGACACATTTATTAGTGCATAAATATGTTGATACTAATAATGTACTACAAGGTTAATGCGTACAAAATGTTGTGTCGGCGATTGACTTTCGATTGCAAACAGTATGTATAAACTTTAAGTAATTCCATTTAATTTTAAAAGTCGCTGGAGAATACAAAGAAAAGGAACTGAACGATATTTTTTACTTTATGAACGATCTGATTTTGTTGCTTCTTCAGATGCTGAAATCGTTGAGTCCATACATGGACATTATTTATATCCAGCTGTAGATACATCTAAAGGTGGAAATAAACTTTTCACTACTTCTTTATAAAACACTGCGATCCAATGACTTACAGCGACGGTTAAATGAAACATATTTTAACACCCGATCTGGCGTGGTACTGGTACAAGTCGTCGGTTCGTTTAAAAAATGTCTCCTTAAAGGACGTTCACAATAAACTGCAACGTGGCGTGGTTTATTTTCACTTTTAGGCTCGATAAGTTTACTGTCAATTAGTGGGAGAAACACATAGTGACGAAACATTTCGAAGTCAAATTTTACTTTGTAGTGAGAAAACTGTGTAATCAAATCAACTCGGGTGTCGCATTTATTGTGAATGGGCCTATAGAAGTGTATATAATTAGCGACAAGGCAGAGTGGTGGCGGAAGTGACGGTCCGTCGCAACGAGAACTGTGCCTTCCGGGCGTCGTCGATGCAGCACCCTAAACCCTTCGTTTTCGTAAACTCCTACTACTTTACCCTACCCTAACCATTCCCTGTTTATGATTGCGTCTGACGCGCCCGAGACATAATAAATGCTCGTATGTATTGTATTTATTATATCATAGTTAAAAAGTTTTATTAAAAAAGTTGCTCAATAAACTTGCGTTTCCTTTGACTCTACCTAAAGACATAGTAATAATATCCAGTTTGTTCGTACGGATTCCCTTGTGGACCATGAATACTACAGAATGATATAATACCTTAATGGACCTATATAATCTGAAGGAATCTATATTTTTTATTATTTATAATTTAAATTACCCAGCTGTTGCGCTATAAAGTCACTGGGACATAGAGGAAAAATTTTAAAAAATCTAAGAAGTCTTAGTTACAAAGGATTTAGAACAAAGAGGGTAGAGGTTCCCAATTTCAATGCATAAATGCTGGGACACCATTTTCACACAGAGGTTTCTCATCATTAGCCAATGGTTAATTGCTTAAAATTATTCTTATCTTAAATTGCGTAAATTATTTTGCCTATAAGTGCATATTTTGTTTTTGAATATATTTTT
>JWHW01025325.1:46660-65448 GCA_000931545.1 Papilio glaucus | reverse complement strand
CAGACGATGTTTACACGTAGACGTAAAGTCTTGTAATTCTTTCTTTCGTTCTTATAAAATCTAAAATGTTTTAAGGATCTCCATTTTTCTTAGATCATGGTAAATTAAAAACCAATTACGGTTAATTGCGATTTGAATTTTTCATCACGGTAAAAATAAGTACTTGGTATTTAATCCAGAAGAGACCAGATCGAAACGACGGCAAACGTGGCCAAAATTATTTTTAAAATGTCAAAAAAAAAATCGATAATGTGCCTCAGTTGTAAATAATTACAAATTGACGCACTGAGTAGAAGTGATGGATCTTTTAAATCTATTTCTATGGTTACCTTTCTGCCCTCTCCCTCCACACTGTCGCCGCCGCGGCTGAAGGAAGCGGAGCGGCTCCCTTCCGGCTCCGGTGAAGTCTCCTCTTCTAACGTGTCAGTAATTACTGGGATTTCTAATACCTGCATGGAAGAAATACGTGACACAAATGAATCTCAAATACTGGTTGAACGGGTGGGCGATCAAAAGGTTAATCGATCTAGAATAGCGGTCGCGTACAGGACGTCGTCCAGGTATCAGGAGTCCAAGGGACAAGGACGGCAAGGAAGCGACCGTGCGCCCGTTGACGTCTCTACTTATTTGTATGTATTATTCCAGTGACACGTTGATGGAGGTTTGTGTGACTTACATGTGTCTCCGCGGTGGTCTCCGCCTTGCGGAACTTGAAGAGCACGACGTGTCCGTGCGGCAACGCGACGCTCAACCGGCGCGATTCCGCGCACAGCGCCAGCTGCTGAATGCTCAGCGCGCCCTCCTCCTCCCACCCGCCGCGACGCTCAAACACTGACCGACAAATATTAACTTACTACCGACTGATAGGGCCTGACTGATATACAATAACTGACTACTGACTGACAGGTGACAGGTTACCAGATAATGACTTAATATTATTACTGACTGTCGAAAACTGGCTGTCTACTGTAGAAAATATCTGAGAACTTAAAATTATCCATCATCATTTATATACTGTAGGAGTATACGAAAATTTTGTTTTGTATGAATAATTTTGTTTTCTTATTTTTATTCAAATTACAAATGAAAATAAGAAAACAATATGGCTGAATTTACTGATTGTGACACATTTTAATATCTTGTCGGGGATAGTTAGTAAGATAACAAAGGAAGCATACCTTTCGAACATTTTAACTTGTATAAAATTTGTAAAGTCCCCGCGCTCGCGTCCCAGAACTTAACGCTTCCGTCTGCATGCCTGAAACGCAAGGAAAGTTTATTACAGCAACTTAAAAAAAACTTAACTGTCGCGAATACCGCTGCTTGGAGAACCTCGCCAATACTTAGGGAACATATTGTTAATAAGGTAAGCGAGGAAAAGTTTCTAATGATATTGTATTTTCTATGAAAAGAGTATATATTCTTTCCTTAAAGGCTTCGGAAAACCAGCAGCTCTCATTGATAGGAACAATAGGTGGTGGTCTTTAAGGAGGTTTCCTTTATAATTTAATAAGAAGAGTAGATTTGCCATTTAAGGACACTGAAATTGTACGGGTATCTGACAAATATGTCGAGCAGAAAAGATGAACCAGATAAATAGAAGAATTCAGATTTGAAAAGAGGAATGATGGATTGTGAGGTATAAGATAAACAAAAAAGTAGGTACCCTGTGAGTATGATCTCGCTGTAGGAGCAGGAGGCGGGCGCCCACTCGCCGCCGTTGATGGGCCACAACTTCTCACTGAAGCCCGCCACCTTCTTGTTGCCCTGCCGGCCCACCGAGTAGAACGCGGGGATCTGGAGATAGAACAATAAACAGTTAGGAGGACACACATAGGATGTTTATATACGAAAAATTTTAAGATATTGTGAACACGGAAGTGTTTGATATTTGACATATTGATAGTTATCATAGAGGTGAAGCGTAGAAAGCTTAAAATTATAGATATATAAAATAAGACTAAATGCAATGTCATATCATACACGTTCATAAAACATAAAATTATGATCCAATGATGCTCTTACCCTGGAATTTTTGAAGGTATACCATGTCTTCTGTTATTTAAATCATACAACTCTCTCTTACTTCTCAGTTTTGCTTAATATGTACTTACCAAGTCAGATGGGCAGTCAGCGAAGTATGAACAGCAGGTGACAGGTGACTCATGTATGTCCATGGGGTAAGGGTTTTCGAAGCACGGGTATCCGGGCGACAGGAGGTCTATCACCACTAGGTCGTTCTGGAGAAGAACCACGATCGCGTAAGGCTCTTGGTAGTCTAAAACACAGAACACGTTTCACTGTCAGTCTTATAGATTTGAGGTCTAAAATTAAAAAAATGGATCTTAATATACAAAAAAATTAACTTCGGTGAAACTATCTTTGCTAAAAAGCTAGCTGGGACCTTCCGCTTCGTACATCATACTTGATACTTTAAGGGCTTGATTCAGAAACGTCTCGAAACAGTTAAGGCTTGTTACTGTAACGTCTTAAAGATGATAATTACGATTTTATATTGCAGAGTTGGGTAAAATTGTACTTATGTGTGGTGTGTAAGCTCACCCGCGGCGTGCGGGCTCTCGCAGAGCGTGACGAAGTCGACGACGCTGTGCTCCATTTCCAGCACGGTGGTGCTCTTGCCGTTAAGCACGGTGACGCTATGCGTGCGCCCCGCCTTGTCCGTCGGCAGGCCGCCCGAGAAGATAACGAGACTCTCACTGGAAGGATAAGGTATGCACTTGACAAATACATATCCAGAAAGAAGATTCTTGAGCGATTGTGCATGGAAATGATTCTCCAAACATTTTTGGTGTTCATAAGGTAATTTATTTTGCATGTTAATCTTTACTATGCAACTAACAAGTAAATTCGACTATGTATTTTGTCTAATACAATGCCCTGGATCGAAATATATATTTTATTCGAATGTACGCATGCTCACTGCACGCGTGATATGGACCAATCAGAAAATCAGAAGATACTGCATCATGTTGAGTCGCGGCCTCTGATTGGCGGAGAGCAAACTTCGCGCGTGACAGTTCGCGCCAATTTGAACAATTACATACAACACATTACTCCGGCAAGTTGCCGGATCCCCCTGCTTGTGTCTTGGACTATTTAATGTGATACGTACTTCAATGACGTATGATCGTTGCTAAAATTATTTCAATTGATAATTTTTTGATATTCACATGCACTCACCCTGATCGCGAAGTTTTCCATTCCAATCTGTGTATAGGTTTGCAAGGCTCCAGTTTGCCGTCTTTGTTTGCTTTCGCTGAAATTAAAATTTAAAATATGTATATTTCATAAAATATTTTAACTTTAATTATTTCAAGTTTGTCTCACATAGCGTTGATTTTGTTTGCCCTTGGATATCCGACAAATTCAATGGATAATGAATATTTACATGCTCTTTTTTTTTTTAAAAAAAAAATAATAAAAAAATGCATATGCGATCACGCCCGTAACCCAGAAGGGTGGTATGCAGAGATCACGGATTTCCATTTAGTGCGATCTTGGCACACCTTCTAAACCCATACATTTATACAAACATTGCTCCTTGATTACAGGTACTCCTTACATCGCCCTTTTTAGTATGTCACTAATCTGAGCGATAAAGTTCTTCTGCGACATCCCCTTCCATTACTGCAACTCACTTTTGAAAACTGCGTAAAAAAATGTCAAAAAAGGCTTTCGTATAGTTCTAAATATTCATTTTTCATTAATACTTCTGTAGGTGCATCAACATCCGCTCGGAAGAGTTGCATAGTCGTCGCCGTGCTAGGATTGTGAGGTTGAGAGAAGAGAGAAAGGAGAAAAAATAAATGGGACGGGGAAAGTGGTTACAATATTGAATATATTGTCTCGTCTCTAATGTAACCTAATTGTGAACTTTGATCAGTTTATATTTGGACTAGGTATATTATAAACTGTCAGTAAATTGTGACTTGAACAAATCATTCACAATTTGGCGTGTCATTTCTGGAAAATTTATTAACGATCGCAGTTAAATTTTGAAGTGATATTTTGCTTGGTTATCGGTAAGGTTTGTTAGAGTGCGTCCAGATTTGGCGAATACGCCGAGAATATGCAGATCGCGAGCCGTTCGCGAGCGCGGCGCATTCGTCAGATCTGGACGCACTTAGGTTCGGCATGATAGTGATAATGTAATAGAAAAATAATATCTTAAAAATATGTCTGTGATTCGTACAGTTCACAATTTGCTGACAGTTTATACTATTCCTAGTCCGAAATTAAACTGACGAAATTTACAATCAATCGGTGGCATATCCGCTTGCAGCGCTTACCATGAGGATAAATGACCGAGGATGGTCTCGGCGCCCTCGTGGTCCATGTCGCGAGGGCGCCGTCAGCGTGCGCGGTCATCAGCTTGCCGTCGTGCTGCCAGGCGGCCGCACGCACTTCCGGCGCGCCCCCTCCCAGACCGCCCAGCCCGCCGCGCCACTCCACCGCGCGCACGCGCAGATCCCATACAACTATCAGTCCTGTTTCGAACGCTATCAGCAGCTGAAAACAATTACATAACACTTCACTAACTACTCCAGCAATATGTAAAAGAATTACGAAGATAAAGACTAAAACAGAGACTTAATAGAAGCTAAGAGAAGAGGGGAGAATGTGAACTAAATGTGACAAGCTGGACATCATTGTATGTAATAGTACTACGCATGAATAAACCTGTATACATACATCATATTTACACTAAAACAAAAGACTTTAATGTCCGATAATGCCATAATATCGAGCTTACATTAACCCCTAATTTAATAAGGCCTACCCATCACTTCTCACTAGCCTACACTGGTTTAACCACTACAATACAAGGTGTATTGTAGTGGTTAAACCAGTGTAGGCTTGCAATGAATGTAATAATGGACATGTTAGATCAGTTAAACCACTAACTCCTTCTCCTAAGACGTAGGAGAAAGAAAAATATCATATAAATACATAGATTTAAAAATCTTTTTTAACATATTAACTTTATATATAAAGTAATTCCATAAAGAAATCATACATGCACGAACTTGTTAAAGTCTTCGTCAAAGAGACGAAAAATAAAACATGTCTGTAATCTTTTTACAGAAAAGCGCAAAAAATCTCAAAAGGAGTTCGTTTGAGCGCAAAGCTAGCTCGTTAATGAAATTGCAAAAACTCCAGCAGAAAGCCAACGACGGCCCTCGGTGATGTCGACGTAAGGTTGAGTATGTAGTCGATTTTATAACCTAAATTGCGCCATTGAAAAGTTCTTTAATAAAGTCACAGTTGTTAGAAGAAAATAAATAAAACCTTTATATCTATTCTCTTTTATATTTTGATCATAGCAAGATATAATTTTAACAAATAATATATATAAAAAAAAATACTTACATAAATTATAACCTTAACCCTAGAATCGCCGACGGCGAGTTACGCAAGGGTTCAAACTAATTTGGTTTTTACAGCTTAAGACTTTTGTTTTACCAATGTACATATATCTAACATAATATAATCTAGTTCCTGATGAAATAAAAGATGAGGGTATACATTTTTTATATCGTATCTCGTACTAATAGAAGTAGATGTACATAAAGCATTATTTGTGGTAAGGGTACATGAGAGAGATACGCTACTCACTTTGCTAGCGTCGAGCGGGTTCTCGCTGATTTCCACCACGGCCCCGGGGTGGTTCGGCCTCGTCCTGCAACAACAATACAACTGTGCAGTTACTACACTCGAACGCCGGGCCCTAGCAGTTTGGCGTTCACTATTTTTAATTGTTATCGCTTATAGATGCGAAGTAAGGAAAGATGAGATGACTTTTGTTAGAAACGGAACTGCTTGGAAAAAGATGGAGGAGGCCTTTACCCAAAGAGGGGCACATATCTAAACCTATGGAACTAACAACACTACTCCCCCCAAATTTACATGTTAAGAAGTCTTCTAACGTCATAAACTATAATTACTAAATAAAAACCTTTTTTCTGTTTTAACATGGTCCGATCTCCCCTCCCAAAAATCAGGCTAGGCCAAATCCTTTCGCTCTTAACATCAAGTAGGATCTTCAAGTAGGTAGAATAGCCTAAGTTACTTCCTTATAGAAGACCTTTCTATACGTAAAAGAATTTTTAAAATCTGTTCAGTAGTGTTTCAGCAAATTCGGAACAAACAAAAAAACATTTTTTATTCTCTTTATTATATTAATAGCGATGTTTCAGTCGTGTATTTGTAATTGATTTGCTGTCCGTAACAAGATGTAGCCATTATTGGGGTAATGATCTAAAACATTTATGTAAATCAGGCGTCGCGCCGCCGGTACGAGGGCGTCGGTCGAGCGCCGGTGCCGGCCGGAGCGAGCCGAGCGGCGCCACTTGTTGCGTCGCCTTGGCGGCTAACACCCTGGGGGATGGGGAACTAGAAGGTCAGCGTCTTAAACTGACCTACCATGTAGGACACAGAGTAGTCAAAGTTTCTAGAGAATTCTTGCTTATAAATATAAAAGTAGGTAAATCTGTCTGATCCAATCATGATGGATTTTAATACAGAAAAAGAAAAAGATTTGACTTGAGTTTAAAATTACGTCTTTTCACTATTCTTTATACCAAATTATAAAGAGTAGATATTTACTACTACACTGCAGATTTAAATATCATATTTATATTCCGAAAGGACAAAATTTAAATACACCCAGTTTGCTTTGAAATGGTACTCTTAATTTTGTAGACGCAGGTCCAAAATAGTGAAAGGTAAATCCGCTTAAACTTTCTACTAGTCAATGTTATTCGGTAAAAACAATAAAATAATATGAAGCAGGCAATCGTGACGGTGACCTCATTGCGTTGCCAACGCGGCGTGAGGGGTGAGGGGTGAGGGTTGAGGGTTAATCGCTCGTGAAACGACGATAATGATTCGTCAGGACGCGTCGACGGCTGTAGTTATTAAAGATATTCAGAGGAATTATTTATGACTTACCATAACGTGCCAAATATACGGGTATGCGTGCCTAATTTCTGACTACAAACGAGCAACTGGGTGACCCGATATAGCCCTGACCTGACCTAGGTGATTGCTATCCACATAAGCAAAAACACAATTGAGTACTATGCGTTCCTGGCGGGGTTTTGTAGGAAAATATAGAAGTAGACGATGAAAAGGAGGTGAAAAAATTTGTGCTTGCATCTATTATTGAATATGATTAAGGGATTTGGGAAAATATTACACATTTACAACATTAATTAAAATTCGTTTAAGCGGTTCCAAAGATTATCTTGTATAAACTCTGAACACGTGGTTTTTATACAGTATTAAGATTTCATAAAGAAAATAGCTATCTTTCAAGAGTATAAGATACTAAAAGCGCTCGGAGACAATATTAAATTAGATAAGTTTAAAACCCACCGAGAGTTGTTAGGCCCTTCGCGCTCCACTCCGCTCCACTCCGCTTCCTCCGCACAAGCGAAACGTTTTTGTAATAAAGTAGTCCTTTTTACATGAGTACCCTCAGTTCTAGCATGTTCCAGCACCTCTTTACTTGACGTAACAGACGTATATATATAATCTTATTTATGTAAGATCTTTACACACAATTCATGCTTTAAAATATATTTAAGAAGAAATATTAAGTTATAATAATTACTGCGAAATAGTTCCGTAATTAAATCGCATGTTATTTAAAAAAATAACAGCCAAGTGATTGCACGATGTAGTATTACTAACAAATGTAAATCGAATGCTCAGGTAATATTGGATCTTACATAAAAATATTAAAAAAAGGCATGCCGACATGAGTGATAACTCCAAACAGGTGGGACGATAGTTCAGAAATAAACCCTTGCATTTTAAGAATAAAATTCAAAATTGAAATAAGCATGATGTCGCTGACGCATTTTGAGCATGTCAATCAAAGTTTTCACTTGAAAAATGAACTACAGAGCGACTATTGATGAAGCTTCCACAGGCCGAAAACGAACAAAGTGAAGCGGTAGGAACTTCCGCTTCAACGTTTCAGATAATATTCTCTCAAACCCTAATACTAATTCTGACACGTTTCCTAATATAAAATTAAAGATTGGGAATACATTAAAACTCCTTTAACATTACAAAGCGTTTATAGAAAATGAAACTAAAAAGTGTATCTTTTGGTCTGATATTATCAATTAACATTAATCTTTTATATTTTTTATTTTCATTAAAGTGAAAAGAATCATTTCTAAAGCCACTATCAGAGTTATAAGAAAAGCTTATATCAAAAATTTCGTATTACATAAACATTGTGGGTAGATGTAAAATTTCACATAATGGAGATCATTATAACGCGGCCCGCGGCGCGACGCTAACAGTACAATAACGCGGGTACTCCTACATTTGTGTAGCGTAACGAACTTCCGCCATTTTATCTTTCAAACTTTTGGATGACGTTCCACGTTGCATCGCCTTTAATTATACTTATTTAACGAACTCACTATTGCTATATTTAAATTATTTTATCCTAGTGTCTAAATAAACTATATATAATTTAATTATGACGAGTTTTAAATGTTCCATAATACAACTAAAGGCCTTCAAGGAGAGCCATTACAGATTAGTTGACAAACTTCAAGCAATAATTTTAAATGTACTTGGTAGTTTTTTTTTATTATGTAAAAATACATGCAATACTTATCCGCATTTATAACTATCGTTATATACATATTCCTATATACTATATAACAGTATTAAGTCAAATATAAATAATTTGTCTCCCTTTTTGATGTTTTTCACGATAAATTTAAGATTCTTATCAATGATTTATTAATAAGCGTCTGGCATTTATTTCTGAAAATACCTAAATATGTCTGTTTTAATTTGTTGTTTTAAATTTCTATCGCAGTATCAGTAATGTACCAGTTCGTACATAAAGCGCGGTAAATTGATATTGCAACAATCGGTTGTCGGCGGAAGGATGCCGGGATGTCAGGCTGACGCCGGCTTCATGGAAACAAGATGGCGATTGGCGACGGGACGCGGCGGGAAATGTCGGAAGTGGCGGGAAACTTATTGTGTCTCTCGCGTCGCTTATCGGACTTGTTAGAGGTGTCCTATTTACTTATTAAAACTTAATTAGTTAAAATTTATACAATGGTTCCTATTTAAATTTAAAATGAAAATAAAATACACAATGACAAACCAAAATGGCACGTTACCATTTTAGAAATTAACGGTATTTTTTAACGCGCAAATAAATTTCATTTACAAGAAAATAAATTTGAAGAAATTCGCTCTATGAGTCGTACACATGTCAAAAGTATTTCACCTTCTGTTGTCGAATATTAATAAATATTAAGTAAGTAATTGGTAAAATAATTTTATTTATTTATTAAGTAATTGGTTACGTTAAAGCTAGATATAAATAGTACATAGCACTTGCTGTAATTTGTGACAGATGTTCATTCCAGTCCTCTTCTTCTTTTCATCTTTTCGTAAGAAGGGCAGGGGGGAGGGGGAAGAGGACTGGATAAATAGGAAAACGAAATATCCTTCTTCCTATCTATCCCCACCTCTGTCCATTAAAGCTAGGCAACGCATCTGTAACTCGTCATTTGCTTCTTACGCTTTCTAACAAGTTTTTACTTTTTAGTATAAATTTTTTATAAAAAAAACTGGATATGTGTAATGTTTGGTGCCGTCGAGTTTCCACCCTTCCCACAGAACAGATAATAAACCAGTCAAACGGCAAACAACGCGATTCGAATATAAAACAGGCAATTCCTCGCTACATGTAACATCAAAAGATTTCTCTGATGTCGGTACATACGGCCGTATGCGAGATGCATATATCCATTTCCAATTCAGTAACTGTAGCCTGCCATTTATTTTTATTGTGTTATATATTGGTTAATATTATTCTTTATCTATATACATATATAAAGGGCGATGTGTGTATGTATGTTAACTGGCTGGCTGGACCCATGAAATTTTCAAATTGGCCTAGGGGGTGATCCTGTGAAGTTTGGGAGCGATCGGATTAATAGTGCTAACCGGTCGAAGCCGGGGCAGGTCGCTAGTTGACTATATAGGCCTAATACATGCACTACAAGACGCACAGGAGGTGTATGTGATTCAGGTTGTGTCAATTATTGTTGATTCATGCTACAATACACAACACTGTTCAGGTCAGGACAAATTCAACTTCTTTAGTCTTTATTTCTTCTTCCTATACCTATCCCTGTCTAAGGGTTGTTTAAGGGTTTGAAAAGCGAATATTATAATTATTTTCGTTAGAATTATGTTAGCTATAATAATTCCAAAATATTCCGTTTCGTCGTATAAAGAATAAGTAACATTTTCCGTAATAACCAACGAATAATTGGTAAAGTTTATTTCATTGCTTATTCATACAGAACTTTATTTAACAATGCGAATCATTATAACGTATCCCGAGGACGAAAATGGCGGCCGGTGTGGTGACGTTGAGGGGGCGAGGGATCCTGCTCTTTGTTACCAGCAACGAGTAATAAATACTGCCTATAGGATGTATTTATTATCCTTGTGATGTGAGTACTGTTATAATTATTTAAAAATAATAAACTCCTTTCAAGGTTGCGAAGGATGTGGGCGGAAGAAGGCCGATCTTGGTGGCGATCTATTGGGGAGGCCTACGTCCAGCAGTGGGCAACCTTGGTCCGAAGAGAGAGAGGGCATCGGAGTTGTAATGGTCGGAGGTTGAAAAAAAATAAAAACGTCAAAAATAGATAATGGGTATACCTTTCTAGTCGATCATAATTATCGTCCAGGAGGCTAGTTACCAGCACACGTTGCATTAAACATTTGCCTCTTGTCTACATAAATAACAATTTAGTAAATAAATTTGAAATACGTGGACGTACGCCATTGTGCCGTGATTGGTATTGGACTGCAATTTCTATTTAAACTACGTCCACACAATGGATTGTAGCTGGGAACCATTGGGAAGGCATTACGCGGTGAAGTATTCGTGCAGAATTTAATTGAGGTTATTCATAAATGTATAACTCTGGCAATATTTAATTTTAATTATTATTCATTGGACTTTGTGACTAGAATTGATAAAGGTATGCTTCGGTGGTTCGGGCATGTTGAATTGAACGGAGAGAGAATAACGAAACAAATTTATGTAGCAAAAGTGAGTGGCAGTGTTGGTAGGGGACGCCCTAGGAGAACTTATATCGGTCAGATTAGTGGCTTAATAAAAAGGTCGATGTAAGGAGTACCCGTAACTGAGGAGCATGTATGCGTAGATGTATGAATGTAGTGGAGCGTGCCAGGATCGCGGCAAATTGAATGCCATGATCACTGCCTACCCCTCTGGGTTACGGGCGTGAGCGCATATTTTATTTATTTATTATATTGAGTATTATTACTATTTGTTAACATATTATTAACATTTTTCTTTTTTCATAGTGGATGCTTGCATAGACTTCCGGAGCAATTATGCACTGAAGACTTTGGACGTCTCAAGCGTAGACGATGAATTGATCGATTCGCCCTCACTACATGAACGTCATTCGCTTTCATTAGTAAGCGTCTTTAAATAGAATATTAGTAATATTCGTTTCTGAGAGAAACTATGAAATAAATTGTTTGCGAGACTGTTTGAAGTGACAGACGTGCCTAAAAAAGTTTTCCAGGCACGAGCCGGCTGTCGTTTAAAACGTAATTACTCTCGGGAAGTTCATCTGCATAATTTATAGCAAGCAAGAGGTCAGGGGAGAGTTTATTTTCAAACTAAACAGTTATTAGAGCATGGCGGGCCGACAATAGTCCTCCTTTATTTCAGTTGTATGCTGCGAATTTTAAATGTTTAATGATTCATAGAATTAACTTTCTAAATATAGAAAATGGTACGTGTAATGATGATGAATTAAGTCTTGGTCAAAACACAAGTAAACGTATAAATGGGGCACGGGCAATAAACGGGGGCTAACTAAACAAAAGGTGGGTTTTCTACAATATCTCTTCACTAATTTCCTTTCTAGATATTCATTGTCAGAAAAATAATATGAATGACAACCTACTCCTTACAAAACCACCAACAAATTTAAAACTGATGTATGCCTATTAATTGTTCAAATAGTCTGCACCAATATTATAAATATGTGTACAGGAAGAAAATTATTAAAACTAGTATTATAAAGTAATCAACTTTTAAACAGGTTCAGCTAACACGCGATTTGTGAATAAATATTGCCTTAGTTTAGCTAAGCGCGGTGAATAAAATACAGTTCCGGCGTACTATATCCCGGCGCCATGTTGCCCACGCTCGGCCGGCCATCTTGTTCCACATAACATGTCCATTGTCCGCTACTCAACGGCCGGTTATTCAGACGTCAACATGTCCGTGTTGGAACACTTTAACAATGCTAATCGAGAGTTGAACGTGGAACATGTTAAGCTCCACGTTCAAAGAATGCAGTTAGCGTTTAATTATTACGCCGTAAACGAAGCTTTAAAGTTCGTAATTATGCAGAGAAATTACGTGACAACTTTGCTTGTTTTAGAAAACAAGAACAAAGAATTTTCTATAAATGTTATTAGCATATGAAAAAGGACAATGAGCTAGCGGTTCACCTGGCGTCAAGTGACCATGAATGGCAATCGGAACAACCGAAAGAGTTGTAAATACGTTTCCAGCATTCAGGACTTCAATGGAAAATGTGAAAGAATGGGTGTAGAAATAGGATCGGGGTCAAGAAGTCGAAGAGATCGGTTGATCGCATAGACGGCTTTTCACTCATTCATCCACTTATCAGTTCATCATCAGTAGTTTAGTATGCTTTATAAAATGCAAGAATACCGCCCATTCCAGGTGATCTTGGAATGGGCGGTATTCTTGCATTTTTATATCACTATTTATTTATTTTATATTTGCTAAACGGTTTCTTTATATAATCACGCATATGCCAGAGCTAATATAAAGTTTATTTTAAAGAATAATACTTTATTAGTAATGGTTTAAATTGAAACAATATGCGGATCTATCTATGTACAAGATACAAAGAGCATCGCGGCCGGGCGCCATGTTGTCGAGTCATGACGCCATCTTGTTGTTTCTATTGTCAATTGCTGTTGTATGTTTTGTGTCTCGCTGGACAGTTTGACAAGATAGATAAATAAGGTTCTACTAACGAGATATGTACGTTACATGTAATTTATATAATTTGGTAGGGGAAAATGTTATAGGTTCGCATGAACATGCATCAGCATGCATCAGCAACACGCGTCAGCAATATGCTTATTTGAATTAGGAACAGTTTCGAACTTTTTTAATTTAATTTTCTTGTAGTCAATTTTGAATTTTATTGTTAAGGTAAATAAGGGTTTATTTTCTTGATTATTTTTTTATTTGAGAACTATTATCACGCCTTTTCACCTATTTTGAGTTTTCACTTCAGTCAGTGTTTTTTAAAATTAAAAAAAAAATTCGCGGGTGTACAGAGAAGCTCGCCAAAGATATCGATTCTAGTTATCGTATATCCTTTTTATAAAGGTTGAGGCACACTAGGCTGCTAGTTCTGTAATTTTAGTCTAAGGGTGGTCCCTCATCAGGAGCATTCCTGTGTGTTAACAATTCAGATAAGATTTTGAGCATTACGTTACAGTACTGCCTCACTGACTGACGAGCATTTGCCTGTATGCAATAAACCAAGATTTGGCAGTTTGGGCATTCGCTTGCTATCGAGTCAGTTGTTTCTATAATGCCGGGCGAAGCGGTCATATTGCAGGTTGCGGAGTGTAATGTTGAATTCTTTATTTAACTAAATATTAAATGCAACCCAAAATGTAGTCAAAAAAATAAATTTGAAAAGACGAAGTGGGACGTGTAAATCATGAGACAAAGCGACCGAAATTTCGAGAAAAAAATAACCGGAGTCTTTGTAACGATAAAATAAGAAAGATGAAACGTTTTCCTACAGCCTTCCGGCGACAGGCGCTGTATATCTTGCTCCCCGGAGGACGATTCTTTGCTTGTTGAAGATATAGGAATGAAAAATTATGACATCCCTTTGGTTTCTAGAGGTTATGTATATAATATACTGTAGGAGATAGGTACTGGGGATACTGAGCCTAAACTTTTTGTGCAAGCTACCTGCATTTTACTATACTGCAACATCTTATACATTTTTTAATCTATTTTTTTGGGTTTTATCCAATAATGATATGGCAACCCCATGGTAACTTTTCAAATTTGGCAGGTCACATACACGTAGTATTATTATTCAGGAAACGAGCTGGCAGAGCCGCTTAGCCACACAAGGTCATATTAAATGGACTATTTAAGGTCTACGTCCATTGTGTTGAGCTTTAAATCGTTGAAGAACAACTCCAACGATCCCGCCTGTTGTTTTCACATTCCAAAGCCAAGTGTTGGATGTCTTCTGGTTTGTTGCATGTCTGACAATTGGGAATTTTATACATTACCCCTCAATTAATAATAAGCGAGAGATAGCTAATAAATGCGGATGTAAGTTTGTTTGGTTGTTTGATCATCACAAAATTTTGAACACATATTGTAAAAAGGATATAAGGTATGTTTTACATTATACATTGTATTTTCGATGGCCTTTGACAACTGTTTAAGGCACGCAAGCGAAGCCAAGGGTAAACGCTAGTAATATATTTATTAATTATCAAACATCAAGCTAACTTTGTCAACTAAAACGATATAAAGTTGAAACACGAGTTGAAACGGAGCGGTATCCGTCGATGATAACTTTGTTCGCAAACATCTCGGCATCCTGCCAATTTGAACGTAGAGGTACTGACGAGCTCTCTCGAATCGGATACATGTGGAACGTGCTAACTTCAAATTGACATTCGTTATTTGACTTTACGTCAAAGAAGACAGTTCGAGATAGTTTAGTTCAAACTGAACATACAACATTAAACCTCGCAAAACGCTTGGAGTTTCACGTTTTAGTTAGTGCTTTAAAATAAAATGAAAGAACAAGAAAAACATTCATCTACTAAATATGAAGTAGCGTTAGCAATTCAATTTTACAACTGACATTTTTGAAGTGAAAACTTCTTGAGGCACGCTTGACTTGCGGAGTAAGCTGGTAAATGCGACGAGAGTATTGCGAAGTGTGATCGGGCGGAGCGATCGGAAGTTGTTTGAATTTGGAACAGATTCGATAAACTTTTTTCATTTATTTTTCTTGTATCCAATTTTGAATTTTATTTTTAAGATACGAGGGTTTTTAGTTGATTATATACTATTGTCAAGTTTGTTTTGAGTTTTCACTTCTTTCGGCAGTCTTTATGGCTGCCTGTGTTTTCTACTTGACCACAATTCCACCTGATGTATCTGTACAGTAGATAAATACCTACGACAGGTATACACTACTTCAACATTAGCCTATTCACTTCATATCAGCCTTCTTCTATTATTAGCCTATTCACTTCTCTTATTCTTTTCTCTTCCCTTAAAGGAGTAATAATTGGAAAGAAATACAGAAAAGGCTGGAATAAATTAGTTCCAATCTATTGTTGTACTCTGTATGATTATTTATGGTTTTATAGGTAAAAGGGAGTGCATGGGACATATTAATTCTAAAATAATAAAGCTCCCCTAAAGGTTACAAGGGGTTGACCACATCACGATATTTTAAATTGGAACGCGACGACTGGTCGATCTATTTCCGAGCGTCATCCCCTCCCCTCCCCCCACTATCCCCGCGTACCCGTCCTACATCCGGCCACACAGTCAGCGCTCTCATTGGAAACGGCGGGTAATGAACAACGCGAATGTGTTCCAATTCAACGAGTAATGGAACACAGCTCACACTTTTACAAGGCAGATAGATAAAAACAGGCAGGGTTGATACCCCTAAGTTTTAGAATTATCATTGCATATATGGCATTGTTCTTTTTACTAGGGTAATAAACACTTAAAAATATTTTGAAATCAGAAGTGGGAGAAATAGCGCTACTGATTTAATTCCTAGCTTAAATTGCTTTATACTTACTTGTGTATTTGGTTTTCTTGAATAACATCTATGTCCTAAAGAACTAGGAAAAAAACAAATAATGATTTTATATATCCCAGAATGGCTATATGGCTTTAGGTGGCAACTTCCAATGAGTTACTGCTTACATGGGTATCCTAAATAATAAGCCGTAGGCGTTATTAGGTTGTAAATCCGTCCCACGTGGCGCATGTAAAGAATTATAAAACTCACGGGTCGATGAGATCTCGCCTAATGGTCGCTTTATATCGAGCTCAGATAAAAGTTTTTCATAATTGTATTTAAATTGTACTACGTTGTTGATATGAATGTGAAATCTTTCATGTTTGCATGTATTTATTTCTTGGATTGACGGATTTGTCTTTGTTTGCACATGTGAACTTCCCATTGTGAATTACAAATATATAATTAAATATATGTCTAGTATGAACAAAGAAATGTTTTATATATTTTAAGATCCGATACATGCTTTTAAACATTTATACAGCTTCCCTGTTATATACCATGATACGAATGTATGGATGTCCATGCATATAAAATCCGCATTGTATATGCCCTTGGCAAAGCTACAACTAAAATGCAATGGGTCTAAGTCGTGCTTTCATTTCGTTTTATACATCTTTATTTCTTGCGAATCTAATTCTGTTGAGATTTAAAGTAAACAAAGTCGTATAAAAGTGTAGAGTTCATAAAACGAGGAAGACGCACGCTACGTTAAATTCTTTAATGACCGCACTAAGTACTGTGCGAAGCTGTGGATTGCTTTGCAGTGCCGGGCTCCTGGAGTGACTATGCACCATAAAATCTTGCATTACTCGGGTTTTCTATACTCATAAGAAACTCTTCGTCTTACATAAAAGTAGTATGAACGACCTAGATCTTAAGGCTCTAACACTTCGTTGTGAAGGCCTGTGACTATGCTTAAGACAACCTTCTATAGCCTACAGTGCCTACAGTCTAGTGTCAGGATGTTGGGTTTACTGCTGTTGTCTACTTGACTTTCTCTCTTCTACGACTTTCATTTTTTCCCACAAAAAGAGTAACACAACTTTTAACACATATTCAAATTAAAACAACTTCTATTTACGCGTTAAATCGATTCAATATCATTTATTGTGGTTTATTTAGTTTATTATGGTTGGTTTATTTAGTTTATAGTGGTTTATTTAGTTTATTATGGTTAGTTTATTTAGTTTATAAGGGTTTATTTAGTTTATAGTGGTTTTTTAGTTGAAAATTACACTCGGAAATACGCTGCGAATATCATCTCGATAATGAGCAAAGCTGACCGGCAGTATTTTAAAATGAAACAGCATCGCATCGAACTGTATTTTCCAATTGAAAATCTCTCCCCGAGTCTCCCGAACTGTCCCGTGTCCGCTCAGCACATTGTCAATTTATTGGACACGAGGAGGGAAGCCTTTTTAATATAAACTGAGGGAACATTAAAAAATTAACCGTAATCTATATGTGTCTGCGTAGATGTATGGATGCAGTAGAAGAGGTGTCTCAGTAACTCTCAGGTGGTCAACTTGGATTGAACAACATATATTAATTATAAATATATTACTTCGTTTATATTACATGTAGGCGTGTAGATAAGCTGGCTTAAAAGCTAGATTCTTAACCCTTCACATTTCGTGCGAGCTTGTTGGTGCGATGTGGGCTCGCAATTAACACAAGTGATTGATGTTAGCGCCGGCCATTCAGCGTCTTAACTACGTGAGCCGGGACAAAGTGTTCAATTTGTACCGCAGACTGCAAACACCGTTGTACCTCACTCTTCGAACCCGCTCAAGCCATTTAGGGTACAGAAGGTCGCAATGTATAGGACATACCCACATATCAGTCAGTCAGGCTAAACAACGTAGAAGCTTTTGCATTTATACGTTTATGACCCGATGTTACGCATCGAAATATAAAAATAAAAATGTATATATTTGTTTTGGTGTAATAATACAGAAGCTGTTTTGCAGACGTTCAGTCGAAAGCACATAATCAGCACAATTAAACACCTGGAAGGGCCGCAAATAAATTTATTAGTGTAATTAAAGGGCGCCTCGAGAGCTGTTGTTGTATATTTGGGTTAACTGTTACGAACATCTGCGTTTAGAATTAAATTAATAACTCCAAATATTTCTACAGAATTTTTCTCTCTCATTAATTATACATTTAAATAAGAAATAAGCCCCCTCCCCGTCCAATCTTCTTCCCGTTCCCATCCTATCCTTATGAGGAAAGGGTGGAATAAAAAATTATTATGCAAATTTCAAGTAACAACAACTCCTTCGCACTACAGAACGCCTTCTAAATTAACCATGAAATTTTCACCTTTTGAAAGATAATAGATTAGGATCTTTTATGTGGTCTGGAAGTCGATTGAAGGCAGGCCGGACAGATCACACCTTTTAAATCTGTACCAGAGCTCTCCAGTCCTCGAACAAGACAATGGGTTACTTTTGGGATGTTTTTAACACGTTTTTACCAGCTTGACCTATATAAATATAACCGACGTAATGTGCTTAACATAGTCTGCACGTGTGTTAGTGTATCAATGAAGAAAATTCAATTAAATTACATATTAATCATGTTTAGCAAACATGAGCGTCATCGGGTTCCTGCTGGCACGTAAGTGATGGCCCATAACTCTCGTAATACCAATTAATTTCACAACCGAATGATTTATCGAGCAATTTAATAACGCAAACATCGTAAATAAAAATGGCAACCACCGATTACAACAGTAAATGTGTTCCTGGCCATCGAGAGGATGTTTGGGCCTAGGTTATTAGTAAAGTTAATAAT
>JWHW01025322.1:2475-26375 GCA_000931545.1 Papilio glaucus | reverse complement strand
CTGGTGTTGCGGATGTTCATGGGCGACGGTGATCACTTAGTTTTAGGCGACCCGTTGCTCGTTTGCCCCCTTATCATATAAAAAAAAAAAAAAGATGCGTTGCGATGGGCTGCGTCAATGTAATGTTTGTGACGAAAACCAACCACTAATACACCAAAATAGTATTACCGCAGAAAAATGTCACTAAAAATATTGATTGACAATATTTAGACAATAGTAAATATGTGAGCCAACTGATATCCTGGGCCAGCATACATCGGTCACACTTTGGCATAAAAAATAAGTAAATATGCACTCTAACAACCAACCAAAATATATAACCCAGATCCAGGCAGAGATCATGGATTTCCATTTGACATATAGCCATTTTAGGAATGTTTGAATCACAATTGTATAAGTTTGACAGATGTAATGTATGCTAAGGAATTTCACAAGATTTGAGTGCCAATAATAAACATGCAAAATTTTCAAGAATAAATAATTTACTAGTTAGTATCCCCAACTCCTTATAAGTAGGATGCAAAACCAGCGCTGAGGTTTCTACCGCAGAAGGAGCTGAGTGGATTGCTTTCTAATATCACCCCTCCAAACAATACAATAAACTGTTACCCAATGTTTACAATTTATATATTTTTATTTTGGTTGTATTGTTTTTAGAGTTCTGTACCCAAAGGGTAAAATGGGACCCTATTACTAAGTCTCCGCTGTCCATCTGTCACCAGTCTGTATCTCATTAACCATGACTGTTAGGACAGTTGAAATTTGATGATGATGATTGATGATTAGATGATGTATTTCTGTTGCCACTATAACTAATCTATTATTACCTATTTCGTATATACCATGGGGAGTGTTCCGTAGAACTGTTTGGAACGATTCGATTGGGACGACACCACAGACCGGCAGATACTATCCACACCATCTGGATGGCTGGCATTCTTCAACAGTGCGGTTCTCGCAAAATTTCCTGCCACGCACAGCCGCGTTGTGGAATGGTCTGTCCTCGGCGGTATTTCCATCCCAGTACGACTAAGGGTCCTTCAAAAAGCGAGCCTATCTCTTTCTTAAAGACCGGCAACGCACCTGCAGTTCCTCCGGTGTTGCAGATGTCCATGGGCGTTGTTGAGCAAATCGGTGTTCTCGCTGCTTGCTCGTTTGCCCCTTCTCTTATAAAAAAATACTAAGAAATGGAATCAAATATTTAAGGGGGCACCCATAAAACAAATGTAAAAAGACATTCCAACTCAAAGGGTAAAATTAGTAGTCTTGCAAGTGTAGTATAACATAACATTGATAGAGTTCAGTCCCACCAACTTTGTCAGTTTATAATCGATATTAGATATATAATAAACAGTTAGCAAATTATGATTGGAATGAATCATTCACAATTTGATGTTTAATTTTTCAAAAGTTTATAAATTGTTGAGATCAAATCATCAAATTTGGAAGTGATGTTTTGCTCGTATTATTATGTTGACTTTTAGTTTAGAAAAGAACATGTCATACACTTCCGCTTCGTGTTCACATATTTCTAATATAAAAAGTAATAACCAAAAGTAAAATGTAAGTCAATACAAACTGTACAAGAAAATAATTGTATTGTTTTTAAACATTTACCCAATAGAACATTATAAGATTATCTATTCAATTTTTTAAAGATATCTCTCTTCACATCTTACCTAAAGCAATCTGTCTAGAGTCCAAGGTTCGATTCTAGCTGAGAAAAGACAGATCTTCACTTCTTTCTTTGAGAATTGTGTGCAGTAACTTATACAAATTAAACAGCACCAATTATTTTACGATTAACAGGGAAATTAGATAATGTTTTACCATACTCATTAGCACGCAATAGATGAGTATATCGCAATAAAATTTATTACAAATGAATGCCATAAATGAAATATGTATGAGCGATTGTCAGTTAATGTGTTTTCATTCTCGATAGAGTTAATTACCTAAGTGGTCAAATATAAATTAATTAAATTAGGTATACACATAAAAGCTACTCTAAAAATAAATTATTGTTGTTTTTATTCGCTCGAGAAAGCAGGCAAGGGAACCAAGTCCAAAGGGAACTAAGCTATACAACCTGCTGACAAGTAACAATTGACAACTAATCTGACACTGACAGTTGAAAGTCATATGTACAAGATAAGGACGATTAGTTGTCTGTGGCGTAGGAGACAGTCTACTATCGTCAAGTCATATATATTTAACATCCGCTAAAATTAAATTAAAATATTGTAGATTGATACCCGTATGAAGAAAAAAAATAGTCAGTGTATTTTTATATATTTTCTATAAATATTCAAAATCAATTATGATTATACCACCGCACTGAAATTCAGAGGCCATAAAGTCCGTATCTTCTATGGCAAGGTCTTGCTCTTTGTTCTCTTGTAGTAAGTTTCAATTCATTCCAATCAATAAAAATAAATCAATAAGTGTTATATTGCGTGCGCGAGTCACTTTTGTCGTTTAGTTGTCTATGGGTATACTCGGTATAAAGAAATTAAAATTTGGATTTTGATTTTTCAGTAATTCAGTGCATGTTGCAGATTTATATCAAAAAGGATATATATTTGTTTACTTTATTTTGATTTCTTCGTTCTGTTCTCCCTATAAATTTTTCGGTTAATTTATCGCTTTGTGACTTAGACGTTTTATTTTGTAGGAAGACTTAAATTTAAATCGTCGAGGAAGAATCTACAATGAGCGATTCCGCTTTAAAAGTAAGTTCTATTTTATTATATTAGTATCTATTTTAATGATAGTAGGTAATAAACTATTATATCTTGTTAAATAGGGCTCAAATATAATACTATATAACACTGCGCCGTTTAAATTACTATAATAATATAATTATAGATGGACAAAAATGTGAGAGTGAACATTATTTAGTAGAGTATTTCCAATTTTGCACTTACCATTAAAACATAAAGGACAGTCTTTAATGGAATATGAACTCCATATGGAATCAATTTAAATATGTTGTAGAAAATGGATATTGATTAATTATGTAGATATATACTACATAATTAATTAATATCCATTTCATATGTAATAATTCATAGGGTTGCTGGGATTCTGGGCACTGACTGATATATTATATACTGGATTGTACCTTTGTGCAAAATATATATCATGGAGTTGAAGGGGAAAATATTGAACTATGTTAGACTACATTCATTTTAATAATTGGAGGAGGAAAAAATTGTTTGGGGCTACTCTTCTGCAACTCCACGACTAGCACATATTTTGCATGTGGGCAGGGTCTTGGATCACTCCAGCCAGCTGTGAAGTGATCTGATCCGAATGAGAACATGCTATGACATTAAATATCATGTTGCTCTTAAAATACCTTGTTGTGTTGCACTAAAATGATAACATGTGATAGGTCTTAGACCAGTTTAGTGATAAGAATAATTAATATTTTTTTAAAGTTTGTTTTAGATCAGGGCTGCTGAACCTTTTTACATTTAGGTGCCTATTTTTGTAACTCATAAGACTATCATCGATATTTCAAAGGTGGAGGCAACATTATGGCCTGCAGGTCTGGGGTTGAGCAGCCTTGTTTTAGATAACAATGATAAAATCAGTTTTTATATTGCATTATACCATGTAACATATGTATTTGGGGATTGAAAATAGTGAAGTGTATAAAATATTTTTATTAGCTTTCGCATATATTCGGCGAGGCTGGTGTGGCATTTGATATGCTGTCCGAGTTGACGCGGCAGCTGCAGTTTATGAATGACAAACAACCAAGGTATGTTTATGACCTTGCTCTTTGTATTGATCTATTGGTTTCAAAAGAAGCTACACAATGACAGCTATGATGGATACTCACCCTGTTGATAATTTCCACAGGTTGTAGCCTAATATTTTTACTACACAATATACTGTACTCACTATGTACAACTACTTATAACAATCACACAAGGCTCGGGCCTCAAGAGCTATTTTTATGACTGTTGACTGGAGTAAAAACTGAGTCTCCTTCCTTTAACATGTACTTATAAAGACTTGCTGTCTAAAGTCAGCTATGCAACTTCATGTTTCAGTGCCATTCTCATGCATTTCCAGCAAACTGGAAATGTGAGCGACAACACTATTAATAGGCAAACATAATGATAAAAAAATGCCTGTAATCTCGAGGTTCTAGTGCTTTCCATTAGAGATTCCCAAACCCTTTCTCTTGGCCCAGAAGAGGTCTGGCATGTGGGCAACATCCCACATAATTTTGTCTTTCCTATGGAGGACAGGACATCTTTAGATGATTTCCCCCAAAATTTAAAGAAATAGATAAAATCACATCATTTTGTAGCAACCATTTTTCCCTTTTTTCAAAGAAAATGTAGTTTGCCTTATTAGCTTAATTTTCTTACAGTAAAGGAATGAAATGAAAGTTCATTCCTTTACTTTCCAATAACTCAGTATTTTGCCTGACTAACAAAAGGTTAATTAATATTCATAGGTATGTGAAATGTGTATTTGTATGTTTGTCCATTCTATCATCAAAGCAGCTTGACCGAATTTGAAGAGTGAGATGTGATAGTATCCATTTTCTTCCCTGGAGTGTAATAGGGGTACAATCAGTTGGGCTTATTGGTTTCTTTGATTAACAATTATATGTCTGTATAATCTTTTATCTGTATCATTTTAGTGACTCATCTTTATTTCGTTCTAGTTCTAAATGGACCGACGAGGAGATTGCAATGCTGAGGTCCTGCGTCCATCGCTTTGCTGTGGATTTGAATGAACTCAGTCTGCACATTAAAAACAAGACAATGTAAATATTTTTGTAGTTTTTTGATAAGTTAAAAATGTTAAGTGGTGATTTAATAGAAGGATGCTATGCACTAGTTTAGTATTAGCTTATTCATATTTCTCTTAAAGGTATGTTTCTGTCATTAATATTTAATTCAAACACAAGTTCTATATGAAACAAAATGATGGACGTTGGAGCATTCAATGTTCTTTTGTGTTGTGAAGAATGGCATCGGTGTTACTTTTGAGCTTTTCACTTATGCTAATAAAAACATAGTGACTCAGAAGTTACACACAGTAGATTTCTGAATCTAATCTAATCTTTCTACTTCTATATTTGTAGATGGAACCTATAGTAATAGATATACTACTTGTTCCAGGTTTTCATATATATTTTTAAGCTAGTACCTTATTTTTATATAGTATAAAACATAGGCGCTTCCCCTGTCTGTTCCCTTAGATCTTTCAACTACCCAACGGACTTTAATTTGGTTATTGAAATGCCATTTAGACAGATACAGTAACTTTGTTTTCTTTAAGTATGTCGCACACATTATTATAATACTTTATGCTATATAACTGTTGTGTCACAGTAATTCAGACTTACAATGTACAATATTACAATGGCATACCTTACAGTAACCTTTTGTCGCACTTTTGTTAGATCTCTTTAGCCAAGGTTATGCGGCCGCTTGATACTATAACAATGGAAAATAAATAACCATGTAACTAATTGGTATGGAAAAATTTGATTGTAATTTAAATGTGTACGATATTGTATGTCTTATATTTCAGTGAGCAAATCAAGAAAACATTGAGGAAAAAGGCATTCGAAGACGCCGGCATCCCTCTGCCGGAGGAGCGCGGCGCTGAGAATGGTGCAGAGAGTGGTGCGGAGAGTGTTGCAGAGAGCGGTGCAGAGAGTATTGCAGAGAGCGGCGCAGAGAGTGGTACAGAGAGCGGCGCTGAGAGCGGTGGAGAGAGCAGCGCAGAGAGCGTTGTAGAGATCGGCGCAGCGAGCGGCCAGAAACCGCATCAACTGAAGCAGAAAGATAAACTGCAGCAGCCGCTGCCCGACATGAACACAAGAAGCGTGCTGGCAACAAACCCGGAGGTTCAATTTTTCATTCAATTATATTGGCTATTTTAATGGGAATTTTGTAATCTTTCTCATATATTCCGTTTAGTATCTAGTATCATTAATTTAAATACATAATATATTATTCTAGTTCTTTAGAGTCTTCATAACATATACTAAAGATTTTTTTTTTCTAGAAATTTAGCTTTCTTCACAAAAAACTTTATGTTAAATCTGAGGTCCGCCCATTATTATTAAAAATTTCTCGAAGTTTTCTCTAATCACACATATTAAAGATAAATATGAAGGTGCACATTAAATACTAAAAAAACTTCAGGATATTTTGAATATTGTGATACAAACTAGTAGAATATCCGAAGAGGCCTCGAACTTCACTCCATCTGCTTTAAAATATGTTTGTCTTTCATTCATAAATAACAGTTGCCAAGCTTTTTCATTTAAAAAATTGTGCAAACATTGTGGCCTTCAGTTGCTGTTGTTTGTTCACCCTGAAGAGATACAAGATTACAGTATAGATCTGCTATCCGGATTTGATTGATTGAATTTTAGTAAGCAACCCTATACTAATATTACTGGATTGGTAATCATTATTTGTATTTTATTCCTTCATTTTAATACTTCTATATTTATCGTTTTGGCGAACAAGTCGGTGCTATTTATAATATATTTTTTTGTAATTTTAATTAAGTATACTCAATACTTTACTTTTTATGGCAACTCTATTTGTGCATGTTCACAGACATTGAAATAAATAAATAAATATGCGCTCACGCCCGTAACCCAGAGGGGTAGGCAGAGATCGTGGATTTCCATTTACATTATTCGATAAAATATGATTTTCATCTGGTTAGCAGTTGAGTGATGGTAAGACCACCAAGATCAAAAAGGTTTTGTTCAAAATTAATTATATTTTTTAAAAGAGATCATCTATGGTCAACCGTGGTTGAGTTTGGATTGTAGAGTGATCTAATACTAGCGTCAAAATCTTTTTATAAATAGTCTACTGCTTGTGTTAGAATTAACTGTGTCTACTCAGACTGGTTTAGCATCAATAAAGGTGTAAGACGGGGCTGTGTAGCATCCCCGTGGCTGTTAGAGCTCTTTATGGATGATTGATTGAAAGCTTTGAAATATGAAGATTGTAGGTACAGTACTGAGGAGTCAGCATGTGTCTGGCTCGTCTGGCAATACACAATGCTGTACTAGTCCCCACTTTAATGTATGGAAGTGAGAGCTGGGTTTATTATATATATATAAGTAGAGTTAATGCCGTTGATATGTGATCCCTAAAAAGTATATTAGGCGTGACATTGAATAATAGGATTAAAAATAGCGTTATATGGGAAAAGTGATGTTTAAAAGTGGATTTTGTAACTAGAATTGAGAAAGGTATGCTTCGGTGGTTCGGGCATGTTGAAAGGATGAATGAACGCGCCAAATGGAAATCCATAATCTCTGCCTACCCCTCTGGGTTACGGGCATGAGCGTATATTTATTCATTTATTTTATAATATTTTTGATATGAAAGGTTTACGTAATTACGTAAATCTTTCATATCAAAAATATTATAATTAATTTTATTAATTTATTAGTATAACACTTATATCAATTAATTAATTGATATAAGTGTTGAGAGTGAATCTTTAGAATGCCAGTGTACTGGACACTTTGCAAAACAATGTTGCATTATCTCTAGTTAGTTGTTTAATAAAATGATCAAATACGTTAAGTTATATTTGTCTGTTTAACAGTCTTTATTTTATAAAACTTTTTTTTTAAATAAGTTCGTCTAAACAAAATGGCAGATAAAAATCTAGTTTGATATATGTGTAAGTAGAAGGATATTGGTAGTTAATGCACGAGGTTTTTGTTTTGTTACAGCTCAATATTCGTAAAAATTACAAACAAGACAGTGTTCAACTAAAAGTTAAATGTTTTTCTTGTATATAATGAAATAAGTAAATTACTTAACTAATATCATTTTTATAAATCGCAGTTAAACTAGTAAAGAATGATTTTAAACATTTGTGTTTGTTTATGTATATATTTCCTGCGACTTCGTCCGCGTGGGATTCAATATTTTTTTTACTCGCGAGTTCACTTTTGTTTTTTTTTTAATTAATAGATTTTTATCCTCATAAGGTTTTCGTTATGTTGAGTGAAAAAAACACATGTTAATAATTATTGTTACTATGAAAGAGTCAAAAATTTAAAAATTGTATTTTTGTCATAAGTTTCTTAATGTGTACAATATAAAGATAATAATTAAACCGGTGTTAACAGGTAACCCTGAACATGCTGAACGCGACTGGCGCCGAGCCAGAGGAGGCCGTCGGCATGGACCTGGAGTTCAGCCCCCTCTCCGGCGATGACGTCGCCACATGAGAGCTGCTGCAGTTCGATTTCTACTGAAGTATCCGTATTAGTGCATTGCGCCCGATACTTCCGCAGAATATTGACACGTCCTGCCCCAACTTACCATTACTGATTTTCTAAAAAATAACATCTTGAACAATTATGATGACAAATAATCATCAGACATACCAAAAAAGCTATATTCATTTAACTTTAAAATCAGCTATTCAACATAGTATGCACAATTAACATTAGTATTGTTATTTCAGCTCACGAGCACGTTTTTCTCATAGTTGTATATGTAATTATTGATGAGAATTGTCTTCGTGTGCGTCAGCTCGGCACAGTGACGACAACAATCCGGCTTCGTGTCCTCAACTGTCAAGTACAATGAGCACATCAAGGACGAAAGGACAACCATTTAACTAAATATATCGAATACAGAATATTTATTTATGAAGGTATTGCGACGATCACGAATGATATGAACTTACAATAAAATATTTGGAAACTGATTTTGATCTCATAATAAATTTACAAGTTGAAAGTATTTAATTGTTTAAAATCTGTATAGAACTAGCAATTGCCCGCGGTTTCACACGCACTCCTTATATATATTGTGAATCTAAATCCTCGAATCCCCTTGAACTTTTCAAAAATGTCATCCAAATCGGTCCAGACGTGTAGGAGGAGTTCAGTGACATACACACGCACACAAGAAATATACATATAAAGATAGTATATGTTTTTAATTAATAGCTTATGCTGTCTGACTACACTCGCTCGTCAGATGAAATAACTTTAGCAGAACATTGTACAGTTTCAATTTTAACAAACATAATTTGTATTGTAAGAAGTAGTTCTTAAAGCTCATTCTTTAATGAATTAAGATATAAATAAGGATTAATACATGTTAAATGGTTATTTAGTATGTGATAACTGTATTTAAAATCGTGTAAAATGGAATACGATCTGTTTAATACCCCATACCGCGTTAACGCGATGGTTTTCACTCTCTCCACATTTCCTTGCGCTTTTAGTGTGATTTGCGTGAGGCTGGCGTACTGTCTCGAGCTAGCTATACGCCTGTGTATTTGTTTCTGGGAAGTTTGCGACTTTTAAGTAGGAGGAGATGGATATGGATTCCTTCCACCTAAAGTGTGGATAGGAACTGGATTTCTAGTCAACATTCACCATCCTGAACGCAAAACTAACCTTCAACTTGCCTATATTCCGTGAGGGACAGTTCATGACAACAAACCGTGTTACTGTAGCACATTTGCACGGCGAACGGTACAGAAACACATCGAGCTGTTAAATTAAGGTTAAATAAACAAATTAATGTTTAAGTTTATGTTATTAATGCATTTATTAACTTATATGTTAGATACTGTTTGATCATGTAGTAGACAGTTATGTTTAGTCGGCGAGTAGATCGTCTCGTTACAATTAAATCTTAATGTTTAAGTCTTTGTACCTCTCGGTTTAACTTTTTATTATTAAAGACTGTTCTTTATAAAGCAAAGTGTATAATTTTTATTTTAGTTGATAGTTGTTTGTTTTATTCTGATAAATTAAGAGGTTATCTGCTTGAGGGAGAATTATTAAACATTTTAATAGTTCATGTTGTGATTCCTTCTTCTTGAAACTCGGACAGTTCCGGTTACTTTGAATTGTTGACTTACTGAAATTTCCAAAAAATTAATAAAACAAATCGTGCCTGTTGATAGTGTAACAGCAAGTTGTCACAATAGTGAGCCCGTTTGCGTAGACTTAGCGGACAGATACTAAGAAGTAAAAATACAACGAGTTATGTATTTTCATTTTATATTGATAACAATAAAACTATCTTGCACGAGTCAACGATATCGTTAATAACTTGTAAGCCGCGCGCTAATGCTGGCACTGGACACATAGTTATCACATAACGCGGTGTCAAGAGTTCAGCGAAGTTGAATGTGCGAATCAAGTCATAACACCAAATTGATTACAATTTCTGATATAAATGTCGGTCAGTTAAAACGAGTATTAGCTGCGTCTTTTTGGGTTTATGTGGAACAGAAAGAATTACATATTTTGTGTTTATAATATTACTAGCGACCCGCCCCGGCTTCGCACGGCTTTCTCCATACAAACTTGCATCCCCTTTAAAACTTGAGGACATTAATTTAGAAATAGTCATTTTAGAAGAGTGGTAAATGTGTAAAAGACAGGTTTTACGGATAGCAACCGATCGAACAAAGGCTACAGTGATTCGGAATGTTAATCGCGTACAGTCGCGGACAGTCCAAGCTCCAAGCTGTGATTCCGACAAAGAAACGAATTGATTGCAAGACGAAAAGATGTAACTCAAACTTCTGCCATTCTGTTTGACCCTAGAGCAGGGGGTAGTAAGCGATAAGTAGTGGAAGGGAGAGTGTAAGGTTCTAATACTTACTCGGTAGAACCGCTTCCTCCGGGCAACATGTAATTCTGATAACTCCACCACTACCACTCTTAACCATATTCCCTTATTAATAATGCAATGGAAACTATTTTCTTTATAGGAAAAGGAGACAAACGAGCAATAGTTCGTCTAATGTTAAGTGATCACCGCCGCCCATGAAGGACACTAACTCGTATTGGTTTGGAAATACCGCTGGAGACAGATCGAACCGCCTTGTGGAACTGCAAGCCTATTCTACGAGATAGAAAGTTACTCGAAAACCGAGTGATAGTGAATTGCCAACCATCAAGATGGTGTAGATGGAATTTGGAGCTCCGTCGTCTTGTGCAGTGACGAACCTCAGCGGCAGAAATTGTTGCAAACAATGCTTCACACTCCCCACGATAAAGACGGCAAAAAATACAAAAAGGGAACTCACGCCCCTTCGCAATGCCAGTGGGTCAAGCCAGTCAGTGAGCTGTGTGAGTGAGAGATCCAGCCAATAGGCGCGAGAAGTATTCCATGTGAGGTCGAACTTGCGGTTTATACAGCGGCAAGCAATGAGCCGGCATGACTGCTTCGCTTTACCGAGCACACCAAGCTTTTGGGGCTCAACTTGGCCTTACCTACCCAATAACTACGAAATTAGACGTCGCTCGATATATAAACGCCTATAATATTGATGCCTACATGGGGCAACCAGGGAACTGATCTCAAATTGAAACGAAGGCTTGTTCTTTAGCGTTAAACTCAATCAGCACACTCGATTGACGAATCGTGTCTTTTTGGGGTTGAATTGGACAAGATTTTGTCGACCCCAACGCAACACATCACATTCCTCAAGTTCAAACACAAGTTTGTTTCGGTATTAGTGCGGGCCGTTTGTACGATCTTTATACATCACTTATTTCCTTGACATACATAGCGTGTTCTGATTTAATCTATATAAAATGTGTACTTTTCAATTCTTACTTTGCCCTACCCTCAGAAGGGTTCAGCCCCTCCCTCTCCTCCTCCACCCCAACACAATACTAGATCCGCCATCCTCCTCGGGAATAAATGTTTTGTATTAAATTTATCCTTCCTTTATCTCTGTATACGATGATGTTCAAAGCAGATAATGTACTGAGAATCCGCCGCTCGTGCGGTACATTCCAATTAATAAAAGACATTAATACATTTTTGACTCTCATTTAATTTACATCGATTTATAAAACTACGATACGTTCTAAATAAATAAATAAATTTTACAATTTCATACATTGATTTATCACGGCGTGGACTAGACTAGAATCATTTACAACGAAATATCGAAAACATCGAATCCCTTAGTTTACATGTCATAAGAGATCTCATAGAATTTTACATAAAATATATTTACATTACATTACATACAAAACGTCTCAAAGAGTCACTTGTGCATTTATAATCTAAACACGCAGGCCGCCGGCAGAAGTGAAACATCAAAACGGTGGGAGGTCGCGATAATAGTTCAAAAATAAATAAATAATCATTACCAAAAATCTCTTGTATCTTAACAATGAAAAACAAAAATGAATACAAGAATAATAAATGATTTTTTTTTCGGTAAAACCGTTACAAATTCAAATAAGCATGTCGCGTGTCGACCTGACGATCTTCTTAATCTATAAGATTTTCCCTTAACAAATATCGACTGACGCGGCTAAAGAAGTTTGCACTTAATAATGTTTGTCTGTATGCTTGTGAGTGTCTGTATTGTGCGGGCACAATGACCAGCAAACATTTAACTGCGGCGTGTTCAAACCGGACACAGTTCGAGCGACTAAGTACTTAGTTTCATTTTTAACACTGGATACCCATTTATGTAAATAATCTATCTAAAGATATATATATATATCTTAACTAAATCTATCTACACACACATATATGTATATATATGTGTGTGTGTGTGTCTTGAAATTTTGCAGAGATTTATGTGGCGAGCACTCAAAAAATGTCTAGTTTAGTAGTTTTTCCTAACAACAGACATTCAGAACCTCACGGTATTTATTAACAACTTGAATTCGTTATAAAATATTGAGTAATATTTAATTTTAGTTTTACTCGCAAATATTTCACCTAAATAGCGAAAATCCTGGAATGTGTAAAGTTAAATTTCCTACTTTTTAATCCTAATGAGACATTACAACAATCTTATGACAGATATTATTGTATTGTCAACGTTCCTTAAAATGTGTTCATAATATTAAATGCATCTGACATCTCAGACGTGGTAAAAATAACGCCTAAACATACCGACGATACATTAACACATAACACTATATACATTGACGCAATCAGTATGTACAAGCCAATAAAAGTGTATTACAATAGAACAACGTTACTACAAAATGACTAGAAACATCAATCACTCATACTTAAATAATATTTTTGGCAAATTGATTTGGGAGACTTATTACATATGTACATGTACAAAAACGAAATAAAAGTACTCCTCGTTTGATCTTAGGTGTACGTGTCACACCAAACGGTTCGTCAGCCGCCGATGAACGTGAATTCACGCTGCCGCTCAGTAACTATCGACAGCCTAATGGCATATTGTCGGTTTCGATGTGAACAAAAGTATTATATAAATTGGAAAACCATAAACTTCGTAACGCTCGATCACAGTCGGCGGCTAAAATACGTTTGGTTTGAACTCGCCATTATTACTCAATAACTATATTTATTTTCCGTAAATAAATAAAAAAGGACTAGGTGAAACGACGACCGCTACTTCGTTGAGGGCTTAACAAAAACTTATATCGAACTAATAAGTCACTAAGCCTATCCCCGTACACCACGTGCAAGGACTACGCTCGAAAGCAAACACTGGTTATTTTTTGAGAATATTTTAGTCGATTTAATTTCATCTTAAATAAGGTCTAAGGAGAACATTACGCTTCGTTTGAACTGTCTGACTTAAATTTTTGTTATTTATAACGTTAATAGAATATTATATATTGCATAGTATTTATTTTCAAATAGTGTCAGTTATGACAACGCTACGCACGGTGTGGGTGACGATCAAAATTATTTGAATCAAAAACCAAAGTAAGCCCTATATTAACTTATATTCTTTTAGAGTTATGGTCACTTATTAGTTTCCTCAACTGTCGCTTGTATTGGAAGAAGTCATGGACAAAAAAAAATAACCAATATAAAATATTCAAGTGTTTTAAATTACTCGTCAATTGAATTTTGTCACAACAGAACCAATGACAATTAGAATTATTACTTCTGAATTAACCAAATGTTTTGTTTTGTACATATATTTGCTTAATCATGTATCCAAATATTTACATTATGTACATAGATAAAAGTATCAAGACTGGTGGCTCCGTGACCTTTATATCATATTTTTTTTATTTAAAAATTATTGTTGTTTTGTACTACTTATGTATATACATTCTGAACCGCAAACCAAGTTCAAATTATCATCTAAGGACTAAAAATTGATTTCTTCGTGCCCTCGTCGGTAGTAACTGTATATTACAGAATCGTTTAGTGATGCGGGAGCCGAACTGTACAGTGCATCAACAGCGGTGTGGAGTTGGTGCTGGTGACGGCGTGGCGCGGCTGCCGGCCGATCTGAGGCGTTCGGTCCGCGGTGCGTCTGCGACTGATTTAGTGGTCCGTGCTGAAGTATGAGTTCTGCATGAGGTAGAGCTTGTCGATGGGGTTGACGACGGCGCCGGCGCCCAGGTTAAGCGGCTCGTGTGCGGAGTGCCCGAGCGCGTGCGCGTGCTGCTGCACCTCCAGGTTCTGCAGGCTCAGGGTGTCGGAGGTGCCCTCGTCCAGGTGGTCGAAGTTGCTGCCGTCGAGTGATATGTCGGAGCTGCAAAAGCTGTCGCCGGAATGAGCCGGATAATCTGAAAAATAAAACTTATGTAAGTATCTTAGATCTATGTACTCTTCGATGCTCGATCGATGTGACTTAGCGTGAGTGAGGCTATATGTTTCATTTATCTATAAATTGTTCTATGTATACATAGTTGGGACATTTAGATAGATCACACTTCATTAAATTTCAACAACGTGTAACACGTAGCAGCGGGCACACAATATTATTATAACTTCTTTCCTTTAAAAATGCAGATTTATTGAGATTATGACGAAAGAAGGCAATTTTAAAATTTTCTTTGACTAATAAACCATTCTAAACAAAATAAACAATTTTTGATCTAAATAACATAGGGTAGGCAGAGGTTATGTATTTCAATTTGGCGCGATCCTGGTCACACCTAACATACTTCTTAAGGAATTAGGACGCTTTTCGATTTTTCACTTTCGGAAACCTAATGACATATCTGCGACTTTTTGTATATATAGGACCTAGGACCCTAGGACTCTTTGGCCGGAAACAATTTGCAACGAAGAGCTCCTGGGACAGTGTTGAGAATCATTGCCGGTCAGTCCGCAAATTCAGCGTCGCCAATGGTCATTAATTGGCCACACCCTCCGTCGGCATCTCCGTCACATTCCCAAGCAAACTTTGGAGTGGATTCCACGAGGGACAAGGAAACCTGTCCGTCCGAAGCCAACGTGGCCGCGGACATGGACCGAAATTAAAAGTGTAGCTCAGAACAGAGCAACATGGCGACGTACTGACTGTAGACGCTCTCTGCCACAAATAGGAGAATTAGGAGTATGATGAAAGAAAACTTTAATATATTCATCTTACCATCGGGTGAATAAGGTAGGTTTGGATTTAATGGCTGACTTGAAGCCGAATAGGAACTTTCCAATCCTAGGTAGTTTCCATGGTCACTGGAAGGCGATTCTTGCTTAATACTCTTTTCATCTTTGTCTTTCTCTTTTTCATTGTTTTTGTCGCCTTCTTGTTTGGCTTTTCTTTGAATCTTTTTCATTTTTGCTCTTTGGTTCTGGAACCAAACTTGTACCACACGAACGCTTAAGCCGGTATCTTTTGCGAGTGCCTCTCGCACTTTACGACACGGCTTCGGACTGACTTCGAACGAGGCTTTGAACTGCCTTCGCTGCGCCGACGTGAGTATAGTTCGCGGCCGTTTCGGGCCGCGACGGCCATCTCTGGGCCGCTCGGAGTCGTCAATGATCATATCGTCATCGGTGTGCTGCATCAAATACATTTCCTTCTCAAAATCCTGCCTGCAGAATATCTGGCCGGCTCTGATGACGTACTGCTCGCCCTTCTGCAGCGGCTGGCAGCACATGACGCACACGAAACATTGGATGTGGAAAACGTATTGCTGCGCCCTCATCACCATCTCCTGCGGCAGCAAGCGATCGCCGCATCTGGTGCATTTAACGCCGAACAACCTAGGACAAGGAAAATCTATGTAACAACAGATTGTAGTAAAACGCTCAGCATATCGCAGGGCAGTGCGCGAGCAATTCGCTACACATATAATGTAAATCGCAGGTAGCGGGCTAATGTTAGCGGGGCAAGTTTGGAGGCTCATTTTCATTACCTATCGTAGTCGACTTTGCAGTAGAGCTTGGCGTTTCTGGTGTAGCATGAGTGCGCCAGCGGGCAGCCGCACACGCAGCAGCAGAGGCAGTGCTCGTGCCAGGACAGCTCGCCGACGCGCATCAGGAAGCGGTCCTGGATCTTCTGCCCGCAGCCCTCGCAGATCTCCACGATCTTCTCGCGCTTGATGCTCGCGCTCAGCTCTGTCGGAAACGAATCTATCGTGAGTAGCATGTGGATGGCGGTGGGAAATTCGCATTGCATCTTAGCTTTTAATTATACGTCCAATTGATAAACAGTTTTGCAAAAAATTAATTGGTCTTAAAGTTTGCATATTTATATAACGTGAATAACCTAAGCGCATTTTTTTTAATATAGACAATATTTACAACGGGATATACAATTAACAAGCTATGCCCGCGACTTCGTCCGCGTGGAATAGTGGCTTTGGCCGTGGCATTTTTAATACTTTAGGCTAATTATTTTGCTAATAAAATTCATACATACGGCGCAGCGCTCACTGTGTACGGCGCGGCGTTTGGCTACATTCTTCCTTGCTTTCATTTCAGTTCCACATTTTGTAATGACTCCATAGATATCACTACCTCAATTCTTCCCTGTATATCTCTAATATTTTGTGTCTCTTCGCAAATTTATGAAACATTTTAAAATTTTTACCAACTTTGAATTTAATATTTATTTATATCTAATCGAAAAATATTTTCCAATCTTCCAGCTTCAATAATGACGATACTTCCATACAAACTGTCAACTCCTATTTCAACCCTTTTTTCGCATTGAAAAATAGACTTTTTCAGGCTCTAGACTATCTCAGTACCGAATTTAATTTAAATCGGTTTAGTCATTTACACGTGAAAGCGTAACAGGCAGACAAAGTTATTTTCGTATTTATAATATTTAGTCGGGATTTACATGTATAAAAATTTAATGTGTCATAATAAACTCGGGGACAAGCGGACAGCAAGAGAGACAGAGGTCTGAGTTACTCCATCACGTAAGATTAAAGACGTGAAAGTTTATATATTTTAAGTATTTTTTAAATTATTGTCTTAGATTTGTAGGGTAGCGCGAGGCTGAACCCCACTGCCACGCCAAGGATTCTCGCCTTGCTGTGGCAGTAGGGTTTAGTAACCGTAGCCTGATCACCCACGGTGAACCAAAAGGATGATTTATGATCTGCTTACTCCTGGTATCTTTAGGTGTGCAGATGACACTGAGATTTCTACCGTTAGTCGGACCAGTGCGGCCTGAACGCGATACCATAGTAGAGCGTCTTAATCACACTCTCGAAACAGTCTCCTGTCGGGGAAATGCCAATCTTGTGAGATCCAATACCACCAAAATGAAAATGTCTTTGTTCATCACCAAAAGGAACCAGTTCACCTTAGCTTCGACTTTTCAGAATGTATCCAGGAAGTTGTGTCGCTCAAGCGACGTCTTTGTACTCCCCCCGCGCCCCTTTCTTTCCGTTTCTATTGTTAGAAAAAACGATATGTCTCTAGTTTTTCAAATATTTATACCTGTGGATCTTTCAGCCGACCTTTTAATACATAATATACCAAAGTAAAAAAAGACATTTTATTCAGCCTTACAGTAATATCCTAAGGGGAGATTTTTTCAACACTGTTTAACACTCTTTATTTCTTCTCCGAAGCATAAATATAAATGTTTATATCTCTCAGTTGAAATGTTATGGTGCCTCATTGAATTTTACATCCCTTGTTTCTCCCATTAATGTTCTCTTTTTGCGATATCTGGATTTATAAGAGTCGAAATTGTAATGGATACGTAATTTATTGCAGGGTTTGAGTGTCATCAGAGATCGGTCAGCCGACTAATACAACTGTTGACAGTGGCGATAGCCGCGGGCACCGGACCTAACTAACGCTATTACTATGCAAACTGGAGCGGGCCGGGCGAGCGGCGCGCTGCCCACTGCCCTCTGCCCACCGCACCTTTAGCCGCGGGAATTCAGTCTTATTCGGTTTGTGGTTAGGTCGTTATCTTATTGTTACATAAAATCATGTATCTAATAAGAGTTAAATCGACGTTTACTGAAAATTTCAACACTATTGAAGCCATTTCTATGTTCGACCATTTTAAATGCCGCACGGGTCAAGGATTGTCTGGAGCATTCAGCTACTTAGTGAAGACGATTTTTGAAGAATCAAAGAGGCTGTTATTTTTCATGTAAATTTTTATGTTTACTAAATACTTTACTACGGTAAAAATGGTACTGGTAATCCTACGCCTTACTTAAATATTTCTTTAATCAGAATCTTACTTCACGTAAAATATTTTTTATAATTAATAATAATATTTATTTCAGATAAATACATCCACATTTGTTGTAACAACAACTTAAGCTAGTGTTAGTACAAGGAAAATTATTAAGAAATTAAGAAGATTTTAATATTGATAAATTAACCGGATGGGATTGACAGCTGGCTTGGCAGTTGGTTGCATTAATTATAATATATGTCTTGATATATTTGTATGTATATAAATGTTTTGATGAATAATCAAAGAGAAACATGGCTTAAAATATAACAGATGAAAAATAACAAAGCTTCGCTCGTCTACATCAAAATTAAATTGTAGCGTTCATAGAAGTGCTTTGTGTTGTAAAGAATTTTTAATATCGACTCAATAGTATTTGTGTTTATCCGGAACAAACAAGCAATTACACCCCGGCTTCGCTCTTGTCAGTAAATAGACAATTAAAAAATATATAGCAAAGTTATTCGCCGATAGAAAATCCCTCGAAATAATTTTTAATATAGAATCAATAGTTTTTATAATATGTTTTAGTATGTCCCTTTTGTTTATGAAAGAAAGATGTATAGTATAGGACTCTGAGGATTGTGAAGCGTTGGTCACTAAACGATTGCTACTGGACTACAGACATGATGATGAAAACCGCAGGAAAATTGGTGAAAATCAAACAGGATACACATATCTTTAGGTACTCACAACACTGTCCAAGTGGAATGTACGGGTGTGATTGAAGCAGCACAAGTCATAGCAGCAAGAATAGTAAAGGACGCTTCATCACACGTCGTCCCCTTATTACACGGATACTTAAGATCGATGTTGTTGGATAGAAGCCATGCCAAGGATTGACAAGAGGTCATCGAGGGGATGCTTCATCTGAACAAACCAGAGATAAGGAAAGTTGCCGCTGCTCTTACAGGTCATGGTAATTTTAACAAACACTTGTACAATATAGGTATGACCGACAGCCCGCTATGGAGGGTGAACAGACGGCGGCCCACGTCATGCTACATTGCACTGCAGTGTCCGTATACAAGGTTAAATATCTCGGCACACCGGGATCGCTCCCGGAGATCGCCGGCAACATCAAGGGGTTGCTGGGATTCTTTGGGGACCTGGGTTCGTTGGAATGATCCATGTCCCACCCACACGCAAAATCCACGCCAGTCGTGGAATTGCGGAAAATAGTCCCCTACTGACTCCTTCCCAATAATCACTTTTCTAATCACATTTATATTTATTTAACTACAATGTCCTCTGGTAGCGTAAGATAAAGATTTTTTTAATTAAAAAAAAAACTCTTTGAAATTAAATCTAAAAAAATAGATTCACTTTTTGTGATCACTGAAATTTCCTTTTCGAAGAAATAAGAAATAATTGAGGGCGGTTAAGTGCGGCGTGTCGGGATGACGCCCGCATTATAATAATGCACGAAATTCGGATGTCCTGTCCCCTAGATAAGTCGGGACATAGCTAAGTATAAGTTTGGGAGCAAGAATGAAGTTGCGACGACAATATCAGAAGTCTCGGGCGCTCCTGAGACGTTAGGGGGAACGCCCCGGAGGTGGGGTAGGGCGTTCCCGGCTCATGAAGGGATCACGCCCGGGAACAAAATGTCGGCGTTAAGCAGCCGTTTTTCTGCTGTTTATTGACGTACAAGGTTGGCGGTCTCGCCTCGATGCTCATTGCTAAAGCCGACCCTAAAACCGAAATAATGTCTGACCTTTATATTACTTCGTACTGAATTGTATCCCGCGGCCCGCGACCTTACAGCCGACAACCTCACGAAATTTGGGACTTATTATCAATAGATAATTTAAATAGGTGAGCACCATACCAGTGTAGTTTCTAAAAACTCAACACAAACTACTTTTTTGAACAAAATTAATTTCAATAAAAATGACGATAGAGTGATGAAATTATCACATAATATTATAATAATGCTAAATTTCAATTATTGACTTGTTTCCTATGCATGTCACCGACCGATTGTCAGTCACAATTTATAATTGGGCTAGGCAAATTCTTAACGGTCGGCACATTCTCAGTTGAACGAGTCATTGACAATATGACGTTAAATTTCCAGTCACTTTCTAATGGGGCGAAGTACGGATTATCAATATGATATAAATGTCTGTTATTTATTTTGACAAGAGTGAGAATTGGAGAGAGTGCAAAATAATTACCTATTAGTGGAGGCAACTATATGTTTTTTGTTTAAATCATTTTTAGTGTATAAGAAATCTGTGTAATATAATTAGTGACGTCTATATCCAGTTGATAAAGGTGAAAATTATTTTATTCTTTATTTAACACTGTCCCACGGCCTGTTGGAAAATAAATAACTGGTGTAATTTGAGTTTATCAACTATTTCATTGTGTGTATAACTATATTTACTAATGATACGAAAATAATTGAAAATAAAATCACATTATTTTTTTTACGTTAAGCGACTGGAAAGGATGACAGGCAAAGAGCCAAACAGCAGGACTCAAGTTTCAACCAATCAGCATTGAAAGTTCGTTTTAAATATTAAGGCATATTTGTCAAGAGACATCGCCTCTTTATAAAGTGCCTAGAAAAGAAACGGTAAATTCTCAATAATTCGTTCAACTGACAATGTGCCGACCATTTAAAATTATCCTAGCCCGATTATAAGGTAGCTATTCATACTATCTGTCGATGACATATATACGAGAGGTCGCTAGAGCAACGGTTCGGAATAACTAAGCAAACGAGCAAGCAGTTCACAAGATATTAAGTGACCACATAAGCTTCTGCAACAAGCTTTAAGTTGCAGATGCGATGCCTACGTTTAATGGGCTGACGGGAAATCAAAAAAGGATATTTCCTCTTCCTGTCCATCCCCTTCTTTTCATATTAAAAAAGGATAGAAGGGAAAAAACTACAATTAGGTCTCCGGCACCTCTCTTGACGCCTGTATTGTGTAAGGCGAGTCGAGCCGGCCCTGCAGTGCAACAGTAGTTGTTGTTGTTGCGGGCTCTACCACTGTGTCGTATTCAGTTTGTGAATCTGTGAGATTCGAAAGGCGGCAAGCTATGTGCCCGTCGTATCTAACACGTAGTGATATCGTCGAGCTCCCCGAGGGCGGCAATAGCTAAACTATTCGCTACTATTTACACCGGATTAAATAAAATTCGTGAGAGCTAATTTTTTGAAGTGAAACTTCTTTTGGAGTGGTGTGAATTGTATTCTATGAAACTAAAAAAGGTTAACAATTGGTTTTGCATAGAAATAAACAATTTGTATATTTACTAAAATGTTACTTAAAGTGATTCAATTTGTCTCTATCTCTATCTTTATAAAACATGTCGAAAATGAATCGCTCTCTCTCCCTCTTCTATTTACCACCTCTAGTGTATTCATCTCATTCTCTTACAAATTAACCACAATTGATTTTTCTGTTTTATTTTTAATTTGTAGCACTAACTTCGAGGCATAAGCTTCGAGGCTGACCTTTTTGTTTTATGAGTTTGTTTGTAACGAGAACAAAGCGCCATAAAGCGTAGTAATTGAAGGCACACGGCAGAATATTAATTGTACTCGACTAATTGCTTTCCCCTTTATTTTTTTATAGATCCCAGAGAGATCACAGGATCACCAGACGTCACGTATTATTTGACGAACGAAATGTATACGATTGAGTAGGGACCCTGCGGAACCTCACTCGTCATACGAAATGCAGTGGTCTACTAGACGCCGGTACTTTGTGAGGTACAGTCGTGCGCAGTGGTCTACTTGACGTCGGTACTCTGTGAAGCACTCGCGTGCGCAGTGCCAACTCCGAAGTAGGACCTACTTTGGAAGGAGGATACTTATGAAAGTTACACTTGCGCTTGAGGCTAAACAAAGAACCGCATCCACAGCATCTCTGACAAGTGTGATAAGCTTTGCGTGTATTGATGCTGCATTGTTGTCTATGTTCATGCCATAGTGAACACATTCAACGCACTGCTATATCGAGACAGTCTTAGCAGAGCTCTGAATGCATTGGTATAATGGACTGTTAGAGCATTATACGTTGTGCTGCGTTATACGTTGTGCTGCGTTATACGTTGTGCTGCGTTATACGTTGTGCTGCGTTATACGTTGTGCTGCGTTATACGTTGTGCTGCGATATACTTTGTGCTGCGTTATACGTTGTGCCACGTTATACGTTAATCGGGTAAAGGAGCACCGCAGGCTGCATATGTGTATACTCGTAGTGTAAAAGTCTTTAAAGAGGTGTATTGTGTGTATTTCATAATGTTATTTCAACATAAAGGTACTTTTTTATTATATTGCCAATGGTAATTTCTGGTGATAGTTCAATACAATGGTCGGATGTGTGTGTATGAAAGTTTTCGCGGTTGGTACAATTTTGTACCGAGAGAAGCGGGCAAACGACTTACGGGTAGCAAATGAACATCCCCCAATATCAGACGTGCATGCACTGATGGCCTGTAAGGAAGGAGTACGCTCTTTTCTTGAAGGACCCTAAGTCGTGTTGGTTTCCAAATACCGCCGGAGACAGATCATTCCCAAGGCTCTGTCGTGTTGTGCGATGACGAAACTCAGCGGCAGAAATTGTTCTAAACAAATCTTCGGAACGCTCCCCATGGTATAGATGGTAAAAATGCAAAAGCAATTCACATCCCTTCGTAATGCCAGTGGGTCAAACCGATCAGTAAGAGCTCGGTCGTTGACGTTCCGGGTCGCTCTTCGTTGCACGCGGTCAAATATAAGAAGCTGGTATTGAGAGCCCAGAGGCGCGAGAAGTATTCCATATGAGGCCGAACTTGCGCCTTTTACAGCTGCAAGCAATGACCCGGCATGAGATACTGCTTCCCTCTACCGAGCACACCGAGTTTTTTGGAGGCCAAATTGGCCTTACCTTCCCAGTGACGACGAATGGACGTTTCTCGAAATTGGACGTTTCTCGATGCGGAGAATCCTGATATTAGCTCAGGCAACGAAAGGAATGTTCTCAAAGTTGATATTAACAATTTTATCTTGGTAATAACACTTTTGAAGGACCCGGAGGCAGAGTCCCTTGCTGCGAACGGTTCAGGCCATGCTCGGTAACATTCCTGCTTTTCACGTGATGCTAGCCTGCAAAACTCACCGAACCAGGCCCGAGATCTGCCGCCTATTGGCACCACATCAGTAACAGAATCGGCAAAGGTGTCAGGATCATCCAGCATGAACCAAAGTTGCTTCCATGAGTAGGTATGAAAAGCCTGCATCTCATCCCAGTCTACCGACCTTTAGTGCCAGACTCGACGATGGCGGAGCGGTTGGAATCGTAGGCGACCCGAAATTGCTTTAGTGGTCCATCATTACAGAAATCGAATACGTTTGCTTTGTGCGCCCCAACCTACAGGCTGTAGTCCGGGAAGGAAAATCTCGCTTGCTGCTGTAGCATACAGCTGCTAACAGACTACGCAGGGCAGCTCGCAAGTATGCGCTTAGAATACAAGCG
>JWHW01025321.1:56107-74340 GCA_000931545.1 Papilio glaucus | reverse complement strand
GGTTCTTTTTTTTTTAAATTTCAGTTAGTTGTACTCGGTGCTATGCTAGCAGCTGCTAGTGCTGGCTTGTACCATGGCCACGGCCACGCCGTCTCATCCCAGAGCATCGTGCGTTACGACAAGGGTTACGCCGCGCACCCGGCACATTACGGACATTATGCCCATGTTCCATTATACAGCGGCTATGATTATTACGTAAGTGTACTAACACTGAGATGATTTTAGTTTCAAAATTGTGATTATAGTTATTATGTGATCTTTGTGTATAGGGTAAATGTTGTATCTACAGATAATGGCCTACAGTTATGGCAGTAAAAAAGGGAATTTATGATAGAACATAATTTTAGTAAAATTTTCATTTTAATAGGCTTTTATAACAATGGACTTTCTTACCTTCAGGCCTATCCCAAATATGATTTCTCATATTCTGTGGCTGACCCCCACACCGGCGACCACAAGTCGCAGCACGAGATCCGCGACGGCGACGCCGTGCACGGCTCCTACTCAATGCTGCAGCCCGACGGCTCCGTGCGCACTGTCGACTACAGCGCCAACGACCACACCGGGTAATCACTAGTAAAACAGACCCATAAATGGCAGTAAAATAGTTCACGACTGTATTATTACTTTTTTCATCCAGATACTCTTAAATTATTTAGTAGCATATGGAAAACGAAGAAACGAATCACCTGCTGTTAACTTATAATAACATTTTAAACACAGAAAACTACAGAATGCATCTTTTAACGGCAGCATGTATGTATCAGTATTCAACCATAAAGGAGCTTATAAAAATAATTAAAAAGGAATTGGTTTTTTTTTTCAGATTCCACGCAAAAGTACACAACTCAGCTCCGTCCGTACATCCATCACATTATGCAGCATATTATCGCCATTACTAACCAAATATGGTACTTATTAATATATTATATCACATTTGTAAATATTTCAAATTAATAAATACATATGCGCCAAAATTTATCTCTGTTTTTCTTAATTTCAAAATTTGGAAAATTAATTTTCGTGTCAGGGCTAAATGACGTAAATAAAAATTATATTAAAAGTGCGGTGCAGGATAAAGTGTACGTTGAAAGATATAGCTGTGACCTTAAAATGGTTAATGTAAAGGGAAGAACTATTAAAGAAGAAACATAATTAAAATAATAGACAAAATTGAGTGTCAATAGTTAGAATATCCATATGATGATGTCACCATGATAAAAATATAATTAACAGATCCGATACAAAGAAAGCTGCAACCAGATTACTATATTAAAAGTTAGTTACGTTTAGTTTTACAGTGGGCGTCTTGAGACTGACTAACTGTTACGTTAACTGATTTCGTCCACGTCGACTAATAAATAGCTCACATGTTAATTGTACAGCAAATTCTTGCCCAGACAGACAGACAGGCAGTCTGATAGATATTTTATTTAGCCTATCATTTTCGCAATCACGTGTTTTTCCTATATACCAACTTTCATTAATATCGTTCACGTTATGACGGGACATACAGATACATACAGGAAAGTTTAAAAAAATGTAGAATTGATGTCAGAGTCATAAAATGAACATTTTTCAACAGTGGTTAGAGCCTGCAACCACAAAATCTGTTGCACGAATGGGCCGGATCGCCCCTATTCGAATAACTCTGCGTTTCGTCTGATGAGTGAGGTGCCGGAGGCCTAATTTCAGTCTTCTTCCCCTTCCCACCATTTCCTCATAAGTATACGACGGGAATGGGACGGAGAGGGGTTACCGGGGAAAAAGAAATATATTATTTCCTGTCTATCCAGATGGGCAAAGCATCTGCCACACATTTGCTTGATGCGGATGTCTATGGGTAGCGCTCACTTAACATCAGGTGATCCACTTGCTCGTTTGCCACCTTCTTCCGAAAAAAAGAAAATTTTACAAAAAAATGAATGTACATATATACTCTATATAGTAGTATAGATGACGAAGTTGGTCATCATGTTACTTTTGTACAATTTATTACCTTGATACTATCAGCATTGGTGGTATTTTTATGAAGACGTTAGTCACTATTTATTATTATTTTTGTATAATACTTATGCTAATATTTAAAAAATAAACAACTTTTGATGCCATGATCATCAATCTTTTTTTGTAATAAAAACTACACTACTAAATACAAACTACACTGGACTGGCATTAAGTTAACGCCAATAATACCCTAAGCTATTACTTACACATAGAGGCCCACATTACGCTGAAGTGAACAATTTTTTCAGAAAAATTCATCCTCTAATAGCTGCTCTACAGTTCTATTCCGGTCCATAATGCCGGTCCGGTCAAAATACGCTTTTATTGTATAAGCACGAGTAAATATTAAAAGATAATATTAAAGTTATCAATGCCTATAATAGGTTTATATTTTAACCCCAACACACAGTATACATCGAATAAGTTAAATGTCAAGGTACAAGAGTGCGTAGAACAACATCTAGCGCACTTAATGTCTATGACCAATTATGATTGAATGCATATTACTTTGCTTTTATGAAGCCCAAAGATACTTGAACCAACTACTTAGCATTCAGACAACATGAGCTCTTTGTTATTATGCTCGTAACTAAATCTTTCCGATATATTGATAACCAGCTGTTATAACAAATCGTAAGTTGCTAAAGAATACAAAAAATAAAACATGAAAAGAAATATTTTAATTAGTCAATTATAATGAAATTATTTAATAAAGTTAAATAAAAGAGAAGTGAAATAATATACTTCAGTCATAAATGACATACGTTTTTATACGTATGACGTATACGTATTGACGTTCAATAAATTGAACTTGATAATTATGCTTAATTTGCCATACATAAGTTGATTTTGCAAAATAAATTATTTGCATCACTTTGAGTCAATATATGAATGAAATATATTTGATCAGGGTTGTGACCTCACAGAATACAGGGTACTACTATCAGACGACTACCTAATGCAAGACGTGAATCCATTGATGCCACTATGTCGTTCTTGTACTGGGTAGAAAAAAGTTTACGTCATGAAATAATCTAACGAGGCTTATTAGAATCGTCGCGAAAAATTTCAAGATACGGGAAAAAACACATTTTCCCCACATCTCTGTGTGCAAACTGAGCAGCCTGAAACGCTTTTGCATTCTTTAATGCTCGCTCAAAGACATCATCGCGCAAGATATAATAGAAACTCGTAACTAAAAGAACTTTTTTCCGAAATTTTAATTTGATTTAGCGAACTCTTCAAATGTGATGATGACTAACCCACGAGCTGTTTTACATTGATGATGTACATATATAGAACAAAGGGTAACATTCTAGATGGAGCAATAAAGAATATTACTCTTAAGGCAAAAACATCTTCAAAGGGAATTAAGTATCTAGTAAAGTATTCTGCTTTTATAGAAATCTATATCCATTAGCGGACTTGACAAACTTAATTATGTAATCCATTAAGATGAAAGGTTATGATATAAATATGCATATTTCCTTATTACGTCTTCATTAAAATTGTCTAAAAACGATATTGAAGTTATTCACAATAGCTTAAATTTATTTAATAAAGCAATTATAGCATTGCATATAGATGAATTCGAAACAATAAAAAATATAAACTTGATTTAAATAAAAGACGGCTGACGCGTGTAGACAATATGACTTAATGTTTCAATTAAGTTAATTGTCTCTGACATAATTTTAATAGAGCTATGTGCCTTGAATTATAGCAAAGTCATAGAGTCAAGGTGCACGCGTGCTATTGTCGCCTGACTGTACCTAATTTACGCGCACACATTGTTTTATAAAAACATTACAATCACTCCAATTCAGATCAATCTTATATTGGTGGTAAGACAAAACATAAATTACTTTCAGTTATGTCAATTTTATCTATTGATAACAATGAAAATTATGTGAAACTTGTCTTTTATAGAAAGCTAACTAATGAAATATTCACTGATATTTGAAGATAATCTAATAGACTTGATGTAAATTTACAAATTGGATTAACGTGAATATTGCAAATTTAGCTGTCGATTATTGTAATACGGCGCTTCTAGTTCAAATCGATTGTTGTACAATAATCGAAAATGCCGTGTCTAATTCACACAGCGCCGATGATGATAAATTTGTATGTCATTTATCTTTGTTTCATTCAACAGCTGCATAACATAAATTGCTTAAATTAATGATGGAAATATGAACTTCGCAGGCCATCACGGGGCGTGACATCAAGGACTCACCAGCGGATTAGCCCACCAACGAAGAACCGGAGTACCAAAACCATGATCATAGATCGATCGAAGATTTTCTTTTCCGAACTTATTCGACGCCTGCGCCCTTACGACCAAATGTAGCAGCGGCGTGATATTGACATTTTTTACGTAATACTATGTATAATATATTACCTATCGTTCTTTTTTTATCAACGGGGAAGACATGGACATTAATACTCACGGCATTCTATGCATGACCGTTTATGATGTCCGAGCAGTAGGTCTAAAAACCCAAAAAGAGGATAATAATTTTAAAAAATATTATAACAAACAAGATACACATAAAAGCGAACCCATCATAATCAGAAGTAATTCACTTGTACTCTACAGTACTGACTTTCCTATGAAACTCATTTACTGGCTTGCCTACGAAAACATGGGTAATATAATTTTGTAGTTTCTAAGTAAACTTAGCATTTTAAACAAAAATGTATCCATATTTATGTATAAGGATATGTAATCATCAGTAATTTTATTAAGCTTACACAATAAAATTGTATCTAAAAAACTTTATTTATTCGACAATGAAATCAATGACCTGAATATTTATGAAGTAGAAATGAAGAAAGAAAATAAAGAATATAACACTTAAAACTGCTTAAATAGTTGTAGTTAACAACTATTTATTAATAGATCAAGCTTGAAGGAAAGAAACTTTGAAGGTAAACTTCTTTTGGTAGGTCATGAGAAAAAGAATTGACAGAGAATTTTAAGCTTTAAACGGAAGTTGCACACAAATGTAGTGTATCACATCCGCCCGCGCAACTGCCGCTCAAGTTAGTTAAGTTCCCGTTCCATGAAGTTTTTTGAACAAATCAATACCGAAATTACGAATTTAAACAATGTAACAGGAAAAAAGTACACATGAATGGCGTGACAATTACATAAATAGTTATATGAGTAATTTAAAATTATAGTTAGTTGTTATGGCATAGAAAAGACAAGAGCTTTTGAAGAATAAATATGTTAAAATTAAATCCCGTACTGAAGTACAACTCTCTGACTAACTATTATATATCACGTATGGTATACGTGATATATAATAGATAGATTATATATTACATATATTTGACCAATATTGCAACCATACTAATAACAATCTAAGACTCATTACTATTGACGCAATAATTGATATCACAAAAGTGTAATTAGCAATTGTCTCTAACAGATGTGGGTACAATCAATTTAGATAAGCTTTGTAGCCTTGATTGCTTATAAACAAGGGACATTGACCCATTACAAGGCGCGTCAACACATTTCTTTGCCCAACCGCATGCGCACGCCGTACACGAACCAGCGTTCTACAAAACCAATACCCATGACCGTTGCCATTGATCTGTCAATGATCGTTAAATGAATCAGTTAAAATAAAAGAATCAGTCTGTTTGTTTAGAACAGTCAATATTCGAACATATGTTTCTTTGCTCCATGCATGGTTTAGAAGCGACCAATTAATGGTGTTCTAGAACTCTATCGGACTGTTCCAAGATAATTATAATAAAAGACAGCAAGCTCCCTTTTATTGATTCCTCTTATTTTACATGCTTACGACAAGATGTCTGTAACTGAGATTCTAGCTTTTTTATGGAAAAAGGTGGCAAACCAGCAAGCGGTTCACCTGATTTAAGTGACCGCTACCCATAGGCATCCACAACAACCAAATGAGTCGCAGATGCGTTGCCTACCTTTAAAGTGGAAAACAGGAAAAGAGATATTGCATTTTCCTATTCATCCCCATCCCCATCCAATCTTCTTCCCCTCCTCATCCTATCCTTATTAGGAAAGAATGGAAAGGGGAAGAGGACTGAAATTGGACATCCGGCACCTTACTCTTCTGACGAAACGCAGAAGCATATTTCTACTTCATGCCGTTCGTGCATGTTTTCTGTGAGGTCGTGGTATTTCACCGGTCGAGCCGACCCATTTGTGCAACAGATGTTGTTGTTGCGTGCTCTACAACTGTGAGAATTCATAATTTATAATTTTAAATAATAAAATGTAGTTATAGCGTAACTTCAAAGATACAGATTATAGGACATATTATTACCAACACATGCAAATTATGAGATCAGTACCAATTATTCCTTCTATTGACCCTTTATTGTTATGTTATTCTTACACTGTAACAAGAGCAACTTAAGTATACCGCGGAAAAAGTAACTAAAATATTTATATATACATTGATATAGTTCTCAAATGTGCAGCTAAATCACGCACATGATGTCAAGGCCCATGCACTTGTTTTTCTGCCCCACCGCACACAGCAGTTCTATAAAACCATAACGCTAGACCGTTGACATCAATCAACAACTGCTTATCACAGAAATCGCTCACAAAATGTTCGCTACCGTAAGTACCACAAATACAATGCCTTTGCACTTTGATATACAGTACTTTTGCAGCTATAAAGTTAACAGACTCGTGCTTCGTTATTCTTCATTGTTGCTTCCAGAAAATCAATAAGAGTAATAAATGAGTATCACTTTTGAAGGTTGAAAATAACATTTTAACAATGACCTAGCTTTACTTTATAGTCAATATTTCACATCACAAAGCTTATTTAAAAAAAAATCCTACAATGTAATTGCAGAACATGTCCAGTATAGTATACTGGGCAGTAATGTATATCCAACTAAGGCTTTACCTGGGATACATTTGCGATTTCAAGAAGTTTACAATGTGGGGTAGTTCTACTTCTTTTTACATCGAGAGTTATATGCTATAAAATTTTACAACTTTATTTTTTATGTTACTTTAGAGCTTTTATGATATCGCTAGATTAAAAGTCGCCGTGCTTTTGAGACTCTTAGTCTAAAAATTTGTATATCGTAAAAGTAAATTTTGCACATATTGAAATTATTTTTTATTCAATCTACGTATGTTTACTTTTCAGATTATTTCCCTTGGCGCTCTCTTGGCGGCGGCCAATGCCGGTCTTTACCCTGGCTACGGACACGCCGTCTCTTCTCAGACCATCGTCAGACACGACGCCGGCTACCCCGCGCTGAGCCACGGCGCGCCTTACGCCGGATATTACGCCGCTCCTGCCTACTACGATGGACACCATGAATATGTACGTACAATACCTATCAAACTTTATATTTCTCCGACTATTTTGACTCTTCGGACGACGGAGCTATCCTAATTCTTACTAATATTATAAATGCGAATGTGAGTTTGTTGGTTCATTACGCTTTCACTCCTTAAAGACTCATCGGATCATCGGTACCAAAAATCACATGAGGTACTTACCTTTTACCCCGAAAATAAAACTGTTCTAGAAGTACATAACATTAACAATATCGGTTACCATGGTAATGTTTCATGTTATGACATTAACAACTTTTTGACACATGTTACCTATAATTCGAAGTTATTATACACGAAATCAACTTACAAATACTTTTAAATAATCTATCGTCGTAAGATTAACTAACTTTTTTTGTAAATTTTCAGGCGTATCCCAAGTACAACTTTGCATACTCTGTGGCGGACCCTCACACCGGCGACAACAAATCGCAGCACGAGAGCCGCGACGGTGACGCCGTGCACGGCCAGTACTCACTCGTGCAGCCTGATGGATCCGTTCGCACTGTTGATTACAGTGCTGATGCACACAACGGGTACCTTCTTAGAACTTTATATTAAATAAACTATATTATATATTAAAGAAGAAACTGACTGACTGCTATATCAACGCCCAGTCCAAACTACTTGGTCCCAGTTACTTGAAAGTTTGCACAGACATTTCTGTGCCAACTTTCAAATGTGCGAGCCTAAGTGAGGAATTTTCTAAATGTATCCCCATGAAGATCTAAAGTAGAGGATGAATGTTTGTATGTGGAAAATATTTTAATTCGTAAAATAATTAATTCAATGTAAGTTGACCTCATATCTATATAATGAATCATATAAGGTAGGGTTCAGCTTGGTTAGAAAAACGTCGGTTAGATTAAATTGTACGGCGGGTGAAACCACGGGGCCGAGCTTGTAAATTAAAAAATAAACAGACACGTCCATAGCCCAAAAAGCTAGGCAGAGATTACAGATTTCCAATTGGCACAGTCCACCTACACCGTTCTTGCTTTTTCTACATATCGAAACCAATTCCATGCCATGTGTAGTTCTAATATTTCTTTGTATGTTATTTTCTGGTCTATATAAGTTCGTCTAGGATATGTGTCTTCTAGTCAATTTTGCAACATAAAATTGCCTTATCATTCTTTCGACATATCCGAGCGAAAAGAGATAGCTTAATCAATCAAGTTTTTGTCACAACATCCTTTATTAAGCCAAACTTCTAGGAGATCGCTATTTCTAATTCTATTATTCAGAGTCACGCATAGCATACTTCTTTTTATAGCATCTCTACGGCATGTATTTTACATAATAATCTATGATGTGTACTTCTTTTCAGATTTAACGCCGTTGTTCACAACACAGCTCCTCTCGTGCACGCTGCTCCTGCATATTATCACTACTAAGGAGTTTTGATAAAAAGGATGATATTAGTTATAATCTATGAACGTTTATTTATTTAAAATCTGTATAAAGAGAATAATAACATTTCAAATTTGAACTCTTTGTTTATATTTTATACCTCGCCTACTCGCCAGAATCGAGCGTAATTGTGAAACGTGTTCTTATATTATAGGTTTTTTTAAAACAAATCGTTAACCAATCTAAGATTCTAAGAACACTGTTTACTTCTTACAAAAAGGTATATTATGTGAGTAGTGTTTTTTAAAAGTAATTAAGTATTAGCGCAGATTATCGAATGTCGACAATGCAAGTGTCACAAGATGGTGCGATAAGACATAAAATTGTAAAATATTTGTTAATATTGGTGGTGACAGATATTTTAGGGTTATGTTTTCTATAACTCTAATGTGTAACCACAAATGTGCCGGCTCGAACGGGCAAGCACCACTACCTCACAGAAGACAGGCGTGGGTAGTCGCATTTATACTTCTGCGTTTGGTTTGATGAGTGAGGTGCCAGTTAGCCTCGTCCTTTTCCCAATTTTTTTTACATTATTGGAGTGGAAAACGGCTTGCAGCGCATCTGTAACTCTTAACAGTTGCGGATGTCCATGGTTAAGCACATTACAGCTAGTGAATGCTCGACTTGCTCGTTTGCCGTCTTCTACTATTAAAAATTGTAGTGTTACTTCCCTTTCATTAATAGTTTTAGAAACTTTAACTTATTTCAATTTTATCAGTTTTAGATTAGACTATTAAAATGGTATTTTTTTCTATTTCCTTAAATTACATTGAAAGTTAATTTATTAAGAAGTTTTTTTGTCTAGTTCGGGTGGACGGAAGACTTAACGGAATTCAGCTAATGGCGTTAATATTATACCAGTCCATAACGTTTAAAATGCCAATCAGTACCATAAAGAATAGATTGCGGTAATTAAAGTTTTACAATTTCATAACAAACTATACAATAACTTACATGAAAATAACAAGATGGCAATGGAATGCGGAAAAAAACGTTAAAATTCTAATCAACTATTGATTTTTGCGTTAAAAGAAGCGACTCGCTGCTTTATTTATTAACCTTTATAGGCTTGAACCTCAGATATCTTTCAATAATAACTTTTCGTCATTATAAATTTTGGTTCGTTGTATGGCGAAACGTACCTCTAAACGGTGTAGGGCTAAAAGGGATAGAGTGGGCAAAAAATAATACCAGTCCAGATCGTCGGTTCGTCTTGTGAGAAGCCTACCTATCCTGGGTCGACCAGTGCGTGGCCGCCATTGCAGGACCTTTCGACTCCATCTGTCATCAGTTCTGCGAACAATGTATCCGGCCCACTACCGTTTATGTTTTGCAATTCTTCGGGCAATATAGCTCAGTTTGTTTCTGCTGACATTACTTCTGATGAGATCTCGCCAGCGTTATAATAATGAAAACAAACATAGATGTATAAATAAGAAAACTTCAACCGCTACGCCAGTATTTTGTAAGGTTGAGTCGTGTGTGTGGGGCCGGCACATTTATGCAACACCTGTTGCTGATGCTACCACTGTTGTGGGCGTGGACATACCCGCACATCCGGCTGTTATTATTTGCTGTCTAATTTAATTAAAATTTGCTTAACATTTGGTTTTCGGCGACTCGTTGCCGTTTACCCGTCTCGTATACAAACATAATTTCCTTTTTCATATATGTATATCCCCTCCTCTGTCCTGTACCTACCTACCTCGGTAAAGCATCTGCAACTCATTTGCTATTTTCGGATGCCTATGGTAGCGGTCACTTAATATTAGGTGCACCACTTTTTCTTTTGCTACCTTTTTTCATGAAATATATTGTTACTAATATAAAGTCCACATAAATTATAAATAATCGTTGACACGATAAATATGAATCTCGGTCAAGCATTTTCCACATTACGTGAAGTTATACAACTTTACCGTAATTTGTTACTTTGAGTGACTAAACCACACACAGTTTACGATGTTCACATTTCACATGTAAATACCATGCTAGTTCTTGATTTTCTAAAGTCGCGAACTTTGTACGGTAACTGCTCGACGATTAACGAAAATGTTTTAATGAGACTTTTCGTATAAAAATTCTTATTAAAACAATTATTTTCGACTCGAGTCATAAAAAAGATCCACTATCGCCTGTTGCTAGGAACATTTCAAAACTAAACTTGAAAAATTGAATATGAACATCCATGAGATATTAGGATATCTAATATAAAGCCCATCCGATAATATGATTTTTAAATCTGTATAGTATTATCAAAACTGCGACAGTTGGAAATTTTATAAATATATAGTAGGGTACAATGTGGAATGTAACGATATTATTTGACCTACTGATATGCGGCAGTTCTTATTTTCTAGAGATTAAAAAACAGACAACCTATTTCCATTATTCACAGACTTCGAAACCCGACAACTGAGGAACTTTCTGTTTATATAACTTAATGAAACTCATAAACGTGAAACTCTCAAAAAAATTATATATAATTGTTAAAAACCAATAATCGCATATCATAAAGTTCTAGTTACGTTTAGCACGCACAGCAGTAAATAGCATGGTCAAAACTAATAGATATCGATACCATGACATATTTTACGAAGCCAAATTGGGTTAATCGAGTCTTTTTCACTGTCTTTGTTACGCCAAGGTCCATACCACCGCCAGCCCCACTTGTTCGTACAGACTGTTAAGTCATATAAAAACCACGGTCATTTTCTATTGACATCAATCAACTGACAACACGTTGACAACACGCAAGCAAAATGTTCAGCAAAGTGAGTCACATTTAAATTTGATTTTTTAATAGATCGCGTTAAAAGTTATGTAGTTAGTATAAATATTTGATGAGTTTACCCACCCCTAAAGATTTTTGGAATTTCTTGAGAATGACTTTAAAATATCAAAGATTATAAGTACTTTAAACCATTTTCTTGGCAGCCAAATAATGATGCATCAGCCCCGGAGAATTATTTGTGAAAATAAATTTAAATGTGTCATATAACATATGATTTGTTTGTATACGTTGCCGCATAACAAACTAAGCAATGGTCTAAACGCGGGATATGTAAAATTAACCTCTTATTTCTTTTAACATCATTAAACAAAAATACTAATAAAAAAAAGAATTTCCGCGAGCTTTTAGCTTTTTCAACCTTAATACACGGGGAAAAAATCTTAAATCCGAATAATACTACATTACTACTTTCAAATACGAGCTTTTAATTTGCCCTTTAAATACATAATATGAAAACGCATTGAATATTTAATTTATGTATAAATTTACCAAAAGTTTACTTCCTTCCAGATATTAGCTTTTGGTGCTATACTGGCTGCAGCCAACGCCGGTCTCTACCATGGTCATGCTGTCTCTTCGCAGAGCATCGTGCGTCATGACGGACCCGCTTCCCCGGTGTACCAGGACGCGCATTATTCACCGTTAGCGTATTCAGGACATTACGCCCCCGCCGCTGTCTATGGTGGCCATGATTATTATGTAAGTTATCCGCAAAATTTGTTCTTTATGGTGCTAGTTTACATTTTTATAGAATACGTTAATACTGCATTAAAAATACCAGTATAAACGATCACGTACATAAGTATCAACTTAATTACTATTTTACATTAAGATACAATATTTATATTTTCTTGGGCCATGCCGAGCGTGTACATGTATTGCTTCACACTATTGAGAAAGCGTAAAGATTAAATTGAAACGTATTTATTTAGGCTCATCCCAAATACGATTTCGCGTATTCCGTGGCTGACCCGCACACCGGTGACCACAAGTCGCAGCACGAGAGTCGCGACGGTGACGCCGTGCACGGCTCATACTCATTGGTGCAGCCTGATGGATCTGTGCGCAAGGTCGTATACACGGCTGACGACCACACTGGGTAAGAAATTTCACGTTTTTTTGTTCTACTACTATCGTCCTTTATCGCTACTTGCTTCTCAATGAGCTTTTGCATACATGTAGACGCCTGCGATTTCGATTGCGTAAAGTTCAAAGATTTTGGTTCATCATAAGTAACTTTTTTACGTTAAACTGTTCTAATACAATCTTCTTTTATTCCTATTTGAGTAAGTGGAGGTAGCAATTGCTACTTGCTTCTCATCGACTTTTCTTACTGGTAGAAGCCGGCAACTTGGATCACGTAAAGTTCAAAGACTTTAGCGTTTAACTTTTTTATAGCAAAAGGGGCAAACGAGCAGTAGGTCGCCTAATATAAGTGATCACTGACGCCCACGAACATCCACAAGACATTCTCATTGTTTTTTTTCTCCTCGCAACTTTTACACCATTGCATAGTTAAGCTTTAACTCTAAATCCTCAGTACAGTCGTACAGGTTAATAATGAGCAAATTTATTTTGTGTATCTTTCCAGATTTAACGCCGTAGTACACAACTCTGCGCCCTCTGTCCATCCCCAACATTATTATCACCATTACTGATCGCAACCCATTGTGATTGTATAATTATGTTAATTAATAATTTATTAAAATCATTGTACATACCTATATATTTACTTCTAATTATTTTACAAAAACTGTAACCCTAATACACTAGCAACAAAGATATCGAAAGTTGCATTTTGGAAAAGAAAAATTGTGCTTCTGTAGTAATATTTATACATATGCAAAAAATACGTCTACTCTAATAAGGGAAAATATGACAAAACTCTTTTATTTCTTTTTTCTATTAAACGGATAATGTCATCAATTGACAACGTACGTGAGTTTATAAGTCGCAAATCATATAATTCAATGCTTAAATCAAAAAAAATGTATGGACCTTATCTTTTATTAGCTTGGAATAGTAAAGAATAACCTTTCATACGTGGTCCCTTTTAAGAGCAAACAGCCAAATCAGTTACTGTCAATATCATTGTCCCGCATGACGAGAATCTTGGGAAAGCGGAGAAAGAAAAGTTGATAAAATGTTTAGATTTGGCTCACGAAATTACCGCCATGTGGAGTATGAAATCGACTACCATTATCCCGATAGTCAGTGAACGGACTTTTCGCTAAGAGCTTCGACCACCATCTTAAGAAACTCTCACAAACAAAGCGGTAATTTTAGAGTCCCAAATTGTGAGAAAGTTCCTCTCTGTCCCTCCGGACTCCGCAGCGGGTGTATTTTTATACAATTTGTTTTAGAATATCTGTGGTGTAAATTTGAAGAATACTGTAAATTAATAAGTTGTAAAAAGAAATAAAGATTATGAAATGCAAAGTTTTCTTGTTGCTTTGAAGGTTTTATTGGTTTGTACAGAATAAACTTAATCTAATTAAAATATTATTGAGATACAATATTGCTAACCAATCAATTTTCTTCTTTCAATGTTTGCCACAGTAAATGAAATATTAACTTTATATTTAAAACACTTACAAAATAAGGGCCAAGACCACAGACCGTTTAAGTGCTTTACGCCTGTTAAGATAATTGTTATCCATCAATTGATCTTTTGTGTGAAAAAAAAAATTCACACGTGTTGTGTGTCAATTTTGTGCATAGCTGAGTGTTTTTTTTAAATTATATTTTTCAAGTTATCGTCATCTTTATTAGTATCAGAACGTGAACCCAATCTACTGTAACCGTTTTTTTTTTCACTGTAAGTTTTTTCATAATTAATAATTATTAGTCACAGTGTTGTATACCTACTAACAACACGTTTTGTCAATTAAAAAGCTATTTCTGACATAAGATATTACAATAATACAATTAATTTTATTACCGGAACTTAAATTCACGATAACTGTCTTTAATCTAGCATCTATGTCTTGATTTACATAAGACAATTGACCTTCAAACCTCAGAAAGTAACCTTCTTAAGATACATTTAGCTTGGCTAATAGCGCATAAAAGGCCGTAAAAGTGATTCTAACAATAACTAACAAGTATCACGATCTTGTTACGATTGTTTAAACATTTTTGTCTTTCGCATTAAAAATTAGAATCTTTGTTGCTTACAAAATATAAAACATAACCTACTTCATCTTTTAACTAATTTCTGGTAACTAATCTCTTTCAGTGCAAATAAAGAAAAGATCTCATTTATAACAACGTTTGTAAAAATCATAAATGCCGAAAACAAATCAAACTATGTTTTTTAAGAAGTTAGAATCTGATAAACGATATTTAGAATTTCAGTTTGATGCATTACGTTTATTGAAACAACGTCAACCAACACCTTTATCAGTAAGAATTAAGTTTAAAACAATTCAAATTCTTTCATGCTATTTTTAAAAATTGTGGAAGGAGATCTCTCTCTCAAGCTATATTTTAAGAGTTTAACCGTTGGCGATTTTGATTTTAAAAAGTCATTAATTTTTTTTTATTTTCTTTAGATATTTTTACCTTTTCTGAGAAACTTACAAATGTGTAACTTGCTTGCTTATGCTTTTCCTGGCTTAGATGCCTCTTCTTTTTATCGATCTATGTGATATTATGATTTTTAATTGAAATTGTTTCCCGGAAGTATTGTTTATTTTATACAGTGAAAAAATACTCCATCAAAACTTAAAAATAACAAAAAATCTTTTTTTGTCGCTATCGGGATTTTGTTTATCCACAAACAATGTGAAACATTTAGAAACACACAAGCATATATATTACTACAGTTATTAATAGGTAATGACTTTACAATTTCTAATCCAAAATCGGCAAAATACATAAAACAATTGTTAGGACTTCTTTTCTTAACTTTCAGTTCACTTAACTAAATTTACTACGAAAATAATAAAAACTAGTATTCCGCTAGCAAACGACTGCTTTTAACGAGGAATATTAAAATTGTAATGAATATACGGCCCGAAATCTCAACACCCAGTGGCCAGTTTCGTGATCTTACCAATGCAATGCGAAATACAACTGTTAAAGTAATAATAACATCTTATCGTAGACCTCATTGACCCACTATACAGTAGCGTAGTATGAGCAGTTCACAGTGTTATTGTTAAGTAACGATCATTAACTTGATAATGTGTAATACGAGATTGTGAAGACAAAGCGCGACCTTGCAACCGCGGGGACGATCCGTGAAACGCTCTCGACGCCCCACCGGACCCACATTACAATTCTTATAAAACCCACGAATGATTATCGAGTGTATCATAGCTACAGATTACATTCCAACGCTAAAATGTTTACTAAAGTGAGTACCTCAAAATATTTAAACAATTTATCTTAAAAGAGAAGATAATCTATAACTTTATAATTGTTACAGATTCTAACATTTGTTTCTGCAGTAGCCGTCGCAAATGCTGGACTCCTCAATGGTGCGCATGGCGGATATGGAGCAGCATATGGCGGAGCTCAGTACGCCCTAGGCAATTCCCTTGGTCTCGCTGGTGGACTCGCTCATAGATCTCCTTCCGCGTACGGCGCAACTATCGCACATGCTGCGCCTTTCGCTCATGCCGCTCCTTTAGCCCAAACTGCACTTTTAGGCCAAATTGCTCCTCTAGGTCACGCTGCTCCTTTGACCCACTCTGCTCCTTTAGCCCACGCTACTCCTTTGGCCCAACATGCTTCTTTGGCCTATACTGCTCCCTTAGCCCCTGTAGCTCCTTTAGCGCATGCCGGTCCATTAGCTCATGCTGCTGCTTTGTCCCATGCAACTCCATTGGCCCACGCTGCTCATAGTTCCTTATTGGCTCGTGGTCCCTTGGTCCATGCAACATCCTCAGTTCAATCCAATTCCATAGCCAAAGCTGCACCCCTCGCCCATGCAGGTCCCCTTAACTACGGTACAATAGGCCATGCCGGACCACTAGCCCATGTTGCATCGTTAGCCCATACTGCATCACCTGCTCATGGTGCATCCTTAGCGCATGCAGCTCCCCTAGCACATGGAGCTTCGCTAGCATACGCTGGAGTCGACGGTCGCCTTGGTAGATATTCTGGAAATGGTTACAGTGGAAACTACAACGACTACTACGTATGTATATTTATTATATAAATTAGTAACTTTTAAATAATTATAAAAGTAAATATTAAATAAATTAGTATTTTTATATAATAATCTAATTGTCAGTTAATTATGATTTTTCAGTCTCACCCTCAATACCAGTACTCTTACTCCGTGGAAGACCCTAACACGGGCGATCACAAAGCTCAGCACGAGACCCGTGATGGTGATGTTGTGAAAGGCGAATACTCGCTCTTGCAGCCTGATGGTACCTTCAGGAAGGTCCACTATTCCGCAGACGACCGCAATGGGTAAATATCATGTTATCCATAAATAGCATTTTTTTGTGTAATGGAGATGGAGATAACAATAACATGAGACGCCCCGCCCGCTCACGTCACATGCGTTCGCCATTCTCGAAACACGAGCGATGTAGCTAAGTTTGTGAGATCTTACGTTATTGCGCACAAATATTGATACGTCGGTTTGAACAAGGTCTGGTGGAAAGTGCATTGAAGACAATATTCAGTATATATGGAATTATTATAATTTTCACCACTAAGACAGTAATTTTATACATATTACGCAAAACTGACCCGGATTTATTGGTTTTCTAAATCTAACATTGCGTTGATAAAAGTTTTGATTGCCGGAAACTAACTCGTAAGTTATATCGATAGTAATAAAAGATCATATGGTTGTCGGACCGGTTGTATCGCTTTCCGGTCCATATGAGTAATGAACTCTGTCGACCTTTCGCGTACGCGACTCCCGCTCGCATTCATACGCCGGTGAGCAGGTGCCGTATCAAACAAGTTTCAAACAAGTTCATATTATAAACATCGTGACTAACACACGTGACGTTTCATTGCAGATTCAACGCAGTCGTCCACAACTCCGGTCCCAACCATCACGTTTACTCCTCCCAGCATCACCACCATTAGAAACAAATCAGATCACCTTCCAGTACGACCCAAAGTTCTTTAGTTAATGTCAATTTCGTTGATTTTGTTCTTTTAAATATTTGTTTTTTAAATGTTAGTCAATAAATGAAATAAGTACAAACTTATATTTTTTCATTATATTTTCAAGTACGTGTCCTTAAGATTAATTACCTTCTAAAGATATATGGCATTTTTAAACAACAGCGATAGAAAAAGAATAACGACGTCATTTTTGTACAATTTTGCTTAAAATAGTTGTTTAAACAAGAGACATAACGTTAGTAAGCTAATATTAATGATATAATATGAGTGATATCGCGATACCGACCTATAGGTATAAAAATACCGAGGTTTAGATCGATACAGATGATCAGTTACTGAACCATCACCTCTTCAAGAAATTAGTTACGTTGAAGAAAAACCTATCTGACTTTTTAAAATATATATTTGGTAAAAAAATTAGACGTTGTTAGAGAAATTAACATCAATTTGTTTTTAATTAATTGGTTTCTACGTGTCAATGGTCCATCGATTATTTAAGTTAAGATTAAATTAAATGTATGTTATTAAAATAAAACACTACTTGCTTTCACAACA
>JWHW01025321.1:33769-55662 GCA_000931545.1 Papilio glaucus | reverse complement strand
ATATTTTCAAGTATGTGTCCTTAAGATTAATTACCTTCTTAAGATATATGGCATTTTAACCAACAGGGATAGAAAAAAAAACTTTTAAACAAAAACAAAACCGACTTCAAAAAACTATATTCAAAAACAAGAAATGCACTCAAAAGTATAAAATAATTTTACGCATTTAAACATAAGAATCAATTCTTAATCATATTTCTTTTTGAGTCGGTATCGGTAACAAACATAAAAAAAAACATACACACGAATTGAGAATCTCCTCCTTTTTGAATTCGGGTAAAAAGACGAACGACCACATTTTTGTACAATTTTTCTTAAAATGGTTGTTTAAAAAAGAGAAATTACGTTAGTAAGCTAATATTAATGATATAATATGAATGATATCGCAATACTGACATATAGATATATAAATACCGAGGTTTAGATCGATAAAGATGATCAGTTACTGAACCATCATCTCTTCAAGAAATTAGTTACGTTGAAGAAAAACCTATCTGTTTTTTTTAAATATATATTTGATTAAAAAAAAATTAGACGTTGTTAGTGAAACCAACATCAATTTGTTTTTAATTATTTTGTTTCTACGTGTCAATGGTCCATCGATTATTTAAGTTAAGATTAAATTAAATGTATGCTAATAAAATAAAACACTACTTGCTTTCACAACATACGTAAGAATAAAAATTAACAGTAATAAATAAACATATCAAGACATACCGTAGTTAGTTGAGGATGCATTACAGTAATTTACTGTAATGCATCCAATGCTGCGTATTATGGCATTATTTATTACAGGTTATATAGATTCGAATACTAATGCTATTTATGATCATCTTTTGATTGAAGCACAATAACCATAACATTGTTTATAATTTTAAACGAGCATGCCATTTTATTTTTAAGATATAAAAAAAGAAGTTGGCTAACCCCGCCCTAAGCAATAACTATTCTAATGATTTTTTTTTCATTTATTTTTATTGTATTCAGTTTCGAATTGTATTGTTGAGATAGAAGGGTTTATTTTTTAATCTATTGTCGCTCCCTCCCACCTGTTTTGTGTTTTCACTTCTGTCAGCAGTCTTTGCGACTGCCTGTGTTTTTTTTTTCAATACTTACTAACACCAACCTTATATAGCTAAGCCGTGGATCTTATCGTAACAAACAACAAGTTTTAAATTTCACTTCTTCGTTTTCGTTCGATTGAAGATCCCGTCCGGTTATATGCGTTACTTAAAGCTAAGAGTGAATACAACTAAGCTAAGAATCACAACAGGTGGTGTTAATATGTTATAAAAATCTTGATACTATTACAAATATAAACCAAGAATGTTTTAATCACAGCGACACAAACGAATCAGACTTTGTTTAATTGAGGCGCACTCCTACGCCAGTACCACGCGTTGCGAAAGTATTGTTATACAAATATACTTCATGACGAAAGCAATGCAAACATGGTAACTTATAACGGTCACATTACATACAATGTTGAATTTGTTCAGAACACGGAGATAAAGATCAACGTTTAGTTTAAATTACATGAATTTTTATTCTGTTACCAAAACTGTAACGTTTTAACAAAAGATACTGAATAAATGTAAATATTTTTTTAACTTATATGCTTAAATTTATTTAAATTGATATGAAGAGGCACGGAGCGGTGTTTCTTTTTAATTATATTTTATGAATGAACCTATTCGACCAGACAAATTCTGTGCAAGACAGAAAATTAAAACAGATATATTTAAATTTTGACAATTTGCTTAAGTGAAGTAGATTAAGGTCTAAAGCTTATAATGTTCATATCAACGTGCTATTTTTTTCTTAAATCTAAATTTTAGATTCAAGATGCTATACAATTTCTCTTCTTCGATTCTAAGCGACTCGGAACTATTACGAGCATGCCTTACAATAGTCCAGACAGACTGATAAGAAATTTAAAATGCATGTGTGCGATTAAAAAATATCTAACACCAATAACAAAGACCAAAAGAAAATACTTAACGCGGAACTTTATGTACATGTAGAACAAATTTTTAAGCATTCTTAGATATTGAGAAAGATCGCGGGCAGAACTTTCGTCGACGCCCGTTTACTTGCTGCCCTTGTTTAATAGAAAACTTGTTTGGCCGACTGCAGTTGCGATGTCATAAGCGATTTAAATAATGCTTAACAGTTTCATTACTTCTCTTACCTAATTGCGAATTTTGCGTTACTTCTTGTTACAGTTATATTATAAGGTCTCGAGGATATTAACACAAGCGAGTTAGTCGAAATATCCTGGGAAATTAATCTTCAGCCATCAAATGTTATTAATCTGTTATTAATTGTGGTGTCGGTGTTTATGGTAAGACCTTTAAGTCATATTTACTTAACATTAAAAATGTACAGATTAAAATAACAAAAAAATTAGTAAACAGAAATTTAATTTAATATTAAAAACGTGTCAAAAATATTGTAATGAATTATTTTACCAATAGAAAATAAAGTTAAATTAAAGATAATTTTGGAAAATTATTTTAGTGTGGAATATAAATTGATAGCAAAGAATAGATACAATACTAAACGGGTTAGAGCGGGGAAATATGTGTCAGTAACGGCTAAGAACTACTATGGGGAAAGATGTACTAATTATTTGGTTCCTAAGTTACATAATGATATTGAATGGTTAAGAACTGACGGCAGCATAATTTCAAAAAACTGAATCAAAAAGAAATTAAAGAAATATTTTTTGGAGTTTGACTTACATGAAATGTATAACTTATCTAAAACAATTGTATTCACTATTTATAGATTCCTTTATAGATTTTAAACGAAATTTATGAGAAGTAATAGGAAACGTGTGCATTAGAAATAGAATAGTATATGTATTAGATGTAAGTACGATAAGTAACGGTATGTAATGAGTGTCCTGTCGCCAATAAACTACACTGCAGTTTGGCGACGAATTGATTTTTGTAACCAAGTGTATCTTTAATAATAAATAAATAAATACAAAAAGAAATCGTGCACCAGGGAGTTGAATGAATACTAAAAATCATAAAATATTTTTTTTTTTATATTAAAAGGTGACAAACAAGCAAGTAGTTCACCTAATATTAAGTGACTAATGAGTCGCAGATGCGTTATCTTACTTTTAATGGACCGAGGAAGGAATAAACAGAAAAAACGAATATTCTCGTCAAATCCTCTTCGCGTTCCCATTCTTTTATTATTAGAAGAGGGTGGGCGTCACTGATCAGAAGAAACGTTTATATAAGATTTGATAAACCACAAGGCCTCGCAAAAGAACACCACTTCCTACCTAGGATGATACGCGACGCTATTTAAAATTAAAAACATCCAAATTTCAATAGGGAAGATGGCTGGGTACTACCACCATCTTGAGATCCCGTGATTAATAAAATTAAATATCAAACAAAGCATACAACTGCAAGACCTCAAGATACAGTGAGCTCATTCTGCATGGATCGAAGCATAAATTAATGGAGAATAAGTGGGTACTTCGCCAGCAACTTTTGACATTGCGGCGTCTGACACCTCAGTCCCCCCGTGACCATGAGCGCTGTAAAGTACTCGAAACTTCGGGAAATACATCTACTTCACGCCTGTCTTCTCAGGTTGTGTTATTTCACCGGACGAGCCGGCCCATTCACGCAACAGATGTTGTTGTTGCGGGCTACTGATGAATTATTTTAATAACTGCTTGACAAATAAAGATTTAGAGAAAGAAACATATAGAGAGAGAGCTTCAAACATAAGGGTTTGCATAAAAGTCATTTTTTTTTTCTCAGTTTTCACAAAGTACAGCTCTCTTTTTTCGCATTTTATCTTTCATCTGTCTCACGAATTTTGTTAAAAGCGTTCTTAAAAGTTCTCCCTCGACTTCTGTCGAATTATTCTCAGATCGTCGTATAAAAAAGGTAACTTCAAGAACTTTTTTTACTATCTAACTTGATATGATATTTAGTAACAAATTTAACATTTAAAAATTAAATAAACTGCATCTCTTGTCCATCAAAAGTATCGCTGCATATTAAAAAGGAAAAACTAAATTAATATTGTGTAGGTCTCATCAATTTTCAATTTAGAGTACGCAATCTACTGGGTTATTGACACCTCATAGTTTATCATCCTTTAACATATGGGACGTTATAACCTTTCGAAATGACGCAGCTACGGATTGCATCCATCAAAGATAAAATAAAACAGTATTTTGTTGCAATAAATTTTTAGCATTACGTATCAAATCGAAATGTTTCGCATAGTTCACGATCAAGTATTAAAACTCTGAACAATGCCCATTGATTAGAATTAATGGCGAACATAATGTCACGGACACTGTACAGTTTAATTAATTTATGAATCATTATTTTTCTGATCCTACAACTACTGTGAAAGTAACTACATATAAAAATAAAGTAAAACATAACAGAAATCCCTATCTACTATTCGTCACGATCCTGGAAGACATATCCCACTTCTTCCGCTTTACTTAATTTTCCTTGACTTTTCCTTGGTTTTCATAGTATTCCCCTTCTTTAGCAGTAGCCGATCTGGCCAGTACATAGTCACCTAAGGTGGTCCTTGATACTTCTTTTTATCTCATTTTTACTGTCACACTCAACACTTCTAAAGAAATTACTACTTTTTTACAACTACTTAATTACTATACTAATAACAGAAGTATAAGTATATATTAATACGTATAATGTCCAATATATATTCTGTATAAATTCCAATCAAATTATCGATCGCAGTTCAAACCAATTAAATCAATCTACAATCGTGGGACATTCGGTCACGTTAAAATCGTTCAGAATGCCAAACGATACGAATCCGTGTAAGATTATTGTTAGAGTCACGAATAATAAATTACTTCGCTCGATTGCACAATCTTTAGGAAGCATGGTTTAATTATTGTTTAAAATAATTACGCCCCTTCCATGGGAAGGTTGCAGTTAAAACATATTTTATATATTTTTTTGCTAACGCTTCTCTTCTAAAGTTCAAAACTCAAATCAAGTTTTTGCCCTCTATGTCACCTAATAATCGGACCATTACGTCGGAATGAGCGCAGTGCAGTCGTTATGCAAATTACTTCTCATCATGCAAAGTAAACCGAACGAAAGACTGTGGGATACTATCGTACGATGTACGCAAACACATATATTCGTATTGTTACCTTAAAACTGCTGAGACTGTTTATTTTGATTCAGAAAAGAGAAACTTGAGATATGCTGTCTGATAATCGAAGCTCCGTCGATATTTAAAGTTTGTAACAAAAACGTGTCTGTAACTAATTTTTATCTTTGTTATCAAAAGTTCTATCTTGTATCTCATCATAATAATCTTCAGCTAAAAGATGTAAACTGTAGGATATAAATCTTTCCCAAGCATCGCCACAAATATCGGTCGTCCCGCCATACCACATCGACGGTCCATCTTATAAGAGTCGCTACGCGCATCGTCTGAAACGTGGGTTTCATTACAGAACCTTTTTGTCCCATCGGCTATCAATGCTACGAACGTGGGCACTATGTTCGTACCCGCTTAAATTTATCAATTCTGTTTAGTAATAATATTACGACAAATTTTAAAATGTGCAAGGTTGCGCAATTTCCAATATCTGTTCCTTGTGATCGCATTACGAACAGAGGTTAAGAAATCAAATCCGCAGCAGATATCGGCCGGGACCGTCGACCACCGTGCGGTTTAGCTCATAGTGCACTCGATATTGCTGTTTTGCAACACTATTGTAATAATGTAATTATATGAAGTCGGTAATATAGGCGACCACATGTCAATAAATTGTCAAATTTATCTGTAACTAATTGTCCGTTTAAACTGCACCGAAGGTCAAGCTGTTGATTATTAACATACATTCACCGGTTAACAAATAGTGTTTGATTTTTATTTTATAAGTATATTAACGGTGCAGTTTAAATGACACCTGTCGAATAAACATTTTATTTAATAAAATTATTGAGAAAAGCTTCGTCACTTATAACTAACGTGACTTTAAATATAGAGCATGATGTACAAATTGTTACTTGTGAACTGATAATGAAGACAGGCTTTAAAGTTATAACATAAGTAGACTTGACACATTTTGCATTGAGAGATGAATTTTTTTACAAGGTCACTTACCAAACGAAATTGGTAGTCACCTTTTTCACTTGTTTGTAGATGTAGAAAGCGCACACTGTATGTTTTTTTCTGTACTTATATGACACTTACCTGATATTAGTGGTTTACCTGATATGACTTGCAATCAAAAAAATTACAGACAAACACTTCAACAATTGTATGATTGGGGCGCGTCTCCTCCGACAGGAAAGAAGGAGAAGAATATGACGAAGAGACGACAAGGTGTAGAAAAGAAAGTAGAAAGACTCCCAACCTCACTCATTACTTGGAAGCTTTCCAATGACGTATTTAACTGAGGCTATGGAGCTAAGTAAGGGCTACACTGATGATATATTTTACGTATTCACTTTTGACAAGCGTTCATTTTGATCATTTCTTACATGTGCTGAGCCCATCATCATCTCACTGTTATGTAATATGCACAGTTCAGATTTGATCTGAACATGTAGGTATAGGTATAATTCATAATTATTACTAAAATTATCGTATATCAAGTGCTTAACCTTTTTAAAAGCCTGATCCTGATCGCTGGTGACTGACTCAGATTTTTACTTAGACATTTGTATAATATTTACAATTGTATGGTGTCACAAACTGCTGGAACAATCTGCCTCCACCTATACGTAACTTAGACACAGTGCAAAAATTCAAATCTCAATATAAATCTTGCCTTCTAAGCGACCAAAAACAATGGTAATGGCATCAGTCGTAGTGGCGTTGTACTATTTTGTGGCATAATTCTCAGAAAATAGTCAGGTGGAGAAATGCGTTAGGTAGATGTATGGCCATGCTTACCGCCCGCTCGTTTATTTGTACGGAATATGTTCGTGCATTACCGATAGGGCAGCGCTTAAAATCAGTGTTGTGAACCCCACAACCTATGTTGAGCGCTGTCCTATTCGTTTGTTAGTTTTACAACGAAACGAATAAACCTAAAAAAAATTATAATACCTCCTACGAAATAAATATTTTTTTAATTAAAATAAAATCCAATTTTTAAAGAGTAATACTACTTTTTTATTAAAATGTTTACTTACATTTTCATAAAATGACTATATGAAATGATTTGAGCAACATTAATTTATCATGTAAGTATCACCGGTAGCTGGCTTCGGGGCGAAGGCGCCGACGGCTAGGGGGAGATTAATGAATTATTATTACACGTCACCCGCGAGCCGTGAGCGACCTCGCGGTGTCAGAGTTACGGAACTGAGTGACCGCTCCCCACTACAACCAGGACCACAGCTCCGTTTTGCTTTTCATATAAAAGTCACACCACGCTACGATAATAGTATCATTCACTTGCACTGATTAGCAACCGCAAAATGTTCTCCAAAGTAAGTCACAAATAAATTATTATTATTAAAACAAAAAAATTCTTGCATAAACTGAATTTTTTTTCTCAAAACGGCGCTCAGCATTTAACTTTGAGTAAGTAGTACCTAACCGTTGCGAGGCGAGTTGGAATTGTAAAGAAAAATATTGTAACTTTTTGCCCTGCAAGACGTCTAAAGCTACACCAAAGATCCTCGGCTTGGGTCGCTAATGCCTTTTTTTCGATTCCGATTGTACGCCTTACAACCGGAATCCGGAAGGTTTGTCGACTATGACATTTCAAACTTAATAAACCAGATAAAAATACTGTTGCGCCATTTGAGTCAGATAGTAGGGTTAAAAGAAAGAAAGTACTTTTTTATAAACTGTTGTAACGTCAATGGTAAAGTTCTAACTATATTTCTTCCAGGTGGTCGTCTTGAGCGCCATGTTGGCGGCTGCCAGCGCAGGTCTATTACCGGTGCACCACTCCGCGGTGTCATCGCAGAGTATAGTGCGTCACGACGCGCCGGTGCACTATGCGCCCGCGCACTACGCGTCCGCGCACTACGCCGCTCCCCTGGTCCACGCTGCCCCAGTGGTCCACGCCGCGCCAATCGTTGCCCATGCTGCGCCCGTTGTCCACGCTGCGCCTATCGTCGCCCACGCCGCCCCTGTAGTGCACGCTGCTCCTCTTGCTTTTGCTCATGGTCATGAATACGTAAGCCAATTTTATTTTTTATACAAAATCATTTTATCCTTTAAAAACACATACAAGATACCAATGTTATCGCTCATTTTTCACCCCTTAAAATAATCGTTGGTCGTGCTTAACTGACAATTAATTTGGTTCAATTCCAAATTCCAATATTAAAGGAGCAGGCGTATACCGATAGTTAATAAAAAAATGTTGAAAAAAAAGAAGACAAGCTCAAACAAGGCAAACGAATAAGCGAGTCAATGAAGAGACTCGTCAACATCCGCCACAATCAGTAATGTAACCAGTTAGTGGAAGGAGTGGATAATGAAAAGAATAGCAGGAACGGATGGGATAGTTGGGAGGAATTAATACGTTGGCTTCCTGAAGAATTTGTATGTTATTCTTCTTCTATTGATGTGATGATATTCCTTCCAGTCTCACCCCCGTTACGACTACTCGTACTCCGTGGCCGACCCCCACACCGGTGACCACAAGTCGCAGCACGAGAGCCGCGACGGTGGCGCAGTGCATGGCTCCTACTCGCTGGTCGAGCCCGACGGTTCCGTTCGCAAAGTAGACTACACTGCCGACGACCACAACGGGTAAAAACATCTCTTTATTCTCTTGAATATCTATGTATGAAGGATATACCACGGTTTAGTATGAACATGCTCAACTTATGTAAAACAACTCAACTTAAACTAATCTGCTTATGTTTTTTAACCTTATGTATTTAAGTCCTCATGGCCCATATTAACATTTCAATTTTCTTACAGTTTCAACGCGGTCGTCCACAAGACCGCTGGCCACCACCCCGCGCCCGTAGTCCACGCCGCGCCTCTCGTCCATGCCGCTCCCCTCGCGCATTACGCCACCCCCCTCTCCCTCGGTCATCATGGTCTCCTCCATCACTAAACTAGCTAAATGTAATACTTATGCTCGATGTATGATTGATGTGTGATATTTATGTGTATATGAATATAATGACTGTTGTAATACTCATTTGTAAATAAATTCAATTGCTGATCAGTATAAATATTTTCTTTTATTCATGAAGAGCTAGAATCGAACCCCGCACGTTCCGAACACATTATTTTACCAAAATACGATTAAATGCCTTTGGTTTAACAAATAATATGGTCATCTATCACTTAAAATAAATTCCAATGATGAAAAAAAAAGTTTCAATGAGTATTGGTTATTGACAAACAATTTTACTTATCTCTAAAGTCATTGCTGTATTTTTTATGGTATCGCTAAGTATTACGATTAATATCAACAGCATAATTAAGACAGTCACTGTAAATCCAAGTAAAATCTGATGTAGAGACTGTCCGAATCAATAAGATGATTTCGATCACGCTATTCTGGCAATTTACATTAAAACCTAGCCTAGCAAGTATTCTGGTAAATTGAACCCCAATCATTAAAGACTTAATCATAAAAGTAGATTAAACTCATTATTTAAATACGTAAAAAGTAAACAACTTCCACGAAAGTAAATCATTTGACGAAATTGATTTTAAAATTAATAAAACATAAACGCTATCTAATATTTGAACATCTTTAAATTAACTATTTATCCTTGAATTTTTAAACAAACTTGCAACTACATTGTGTGTATGATTTAACGGTCATGCGTAATTGCGTGTTACTTCAACACTCCTTGTTTTGGTAAAATAATTACGTAGTAGTCAAATACTTCGCAACAATATCACGACAGTGTTGTGACCTAGAAATACATAATTATAAGAGCTGTTTATTTTGTCTTACAAATCAAATGTACGCGTGCGCTTAATTCTAATTTTTACATTATATGTACCGAGTTGATTTCATCATGAGGCCAATTTAAAGACAATTTATCCATAACGATTGTCCAGTGAAGGCAAACAAACCTATCCGACTCGTAGGCAAAGTCGTCCTGTATAAATTGCCTCAATTTCCTGCGCAGCGGCAATAAAGGTGTTACGAAAAGCAATATGTGATCATTATGTCTACAGTTGAAACGCCTTTCTGTAAATTACCAGTAACAAAAAACTTGCTTCATTCATAGTAAGAATTAGTGATATGAAAATTCATATTTATGACTAGCGATCCACCTCGACTTCGCAAGGTTTGTTTTTCCATACAAACTTCATGAATTTATAAAAAAAAATCTCTTAGTGCTCACCTACATATCTGTGCAAATTTTCAATTCTCTAGACCCAGTAGTTTGGGCTGTGCGTTGATAAATTATGATGATGTTGCTGTTGCAACAACATCTGTTGCACGAATGGGCCGGCTCGACCGGTGAAATACCACGACCTCACAGAAGACAGGCGTGAAGTAGAAGTACTCTGCGTTTCGTCTGATGAGTGAGGTGCCGGAGGCCTAATTTCAGTCCTCTTCCCCTTCCCATCCTTTCCTCCTCAGGATAGGATGGGAACGGGAAGATCATTGGACGGGAAGAGGGGGCGGGAAAAGGAAATATCCTTTCTCCTGTCTATCCACTCCTCAGTCCATTAAAGGTAGGCAACGCATCTGCAACACATTTGCTTGTTGCGGATGTCTATGGGTAGCGTTCACTTAACATCAGGTGAACCGCTCGCTCGTTTGCCACCTTATCCCATAAAAAAAAATCAATCATCAAGTTTCTTCGATCCTTCGCTATCTTGTATGTTGGTTTTTAGTACAGTTATTGCTTTATACGTTTTTTGAAGTTGTTGCGAACGTTAATTCATAAACACTCAAACCAGTCGAAGTCGTCGCAATCTCAACTATAACTTATAAACTAAAGAAAGCTACGATCTATACAATCTTCTTATTTCTAATCTTAAGTACCCTGTGAAAAAAAATCTTCATATAAGGTACACGTACAGGATTCATAGCAGTCCTTCGTACGACCACTTTGTTAAAAAAATCTGATTAATAATTTTTACACTGTCTTTATTTAGAGAGAAAATTAAACAACTAAACAATAAACCATGCGGCCAGTATTTGCATAAACTTACTATGTAGAGTAGGACCAAGGAATTACCTAACTGTACTGCAATAGTCACAAAGCTGTCGCACAACGTGTTGCCTTGCATTATCTGTATCAAACGGCCCACCGTTTACAACCAAACCCACTTTTCAATTTCCTAACCGCGAACGTCAGTTAGATCTAAACTTATACATGTCCATATCTTGTTATAACTGGTACTGACAATAGTTAGCAATAAAACCAAACCGAGAGATTAAAATCAACTATTAAAGCAATAAGATAACTGATGGAATGAGTCGAATGCGGAATGACCTTGAGTTCGTAACTTAACCATTGTGTTACGCTTTGGTGTAATGCATTCACATTGATTAAATAAAATACGAAAATTCTGTTTATATACAATAAAACATATGTACTTATTACAAACAAAAACACTTCCTGTGTGCCACAAATTTTAGCATAAATTTTGCTATTTGCGTGTTTTATATTTTGGTATTGAAAACCAGTTAGCGATTGTTATCTATGCCAACCACAAATTCATTAGAAGTAGTGAGCTCTTATATTTTATTTCCAAACCAAAAATGTTGTACGTAACTGTGAACGAGGCCTAAGTCACGAATAGTGCGTGAGAGCCATTGTCAGTTTGTTGGCATTCGTCCGAAACTATTACGTACAACTAAGGTATCTGTAGAATTTTACGTGTGTTCTCTTACATTGTTTACGCTTTTGTTCTGTTACATATTTCTAGAGAAAAACACATAATAGCGTATTTATACCAACACAAAACTATTTCATACTTCTAAAAACGTAACCCTAATGATCAGATTGCTTGGTTCAGTTCTTTAAATTAAAACTTTGTTTTTGACTGTAAAGGAATTATAAATTTTTAATGTATCTCTCCAACTATGTAAAGTAGCTTATTTTTAACGCGGTAAGTGGTATTAAACTCAGATATATAATACCCAAAAACGAAATCACGGCAAATTATCAGTCACGTGGAATGCCTTAATCAAATCTATGCATCTAATGCCTTTAAACGAGTGTTTTGTCAATAAAAACGTCAAAAAATAATTAATATGCGCCATCTTTTGATAGGTATTTGAATTTTCAATTTTTGGAGCGTTGTGTCGTTGCTCGTATGTTAGATGGCACTATATTTAAAAAAAAACGCGATCTTACATATAAAAGTTACAGTTTTGTTTAGAAGTGTTGGCCTTAGCCATACGATCGCTAGAAATATATTATTTAATGTTGGTGAATTAATAGCAGAATTGAAAAAAAAGGGCTTCGCTGGAAAGAAACCCTATCTTGTTGCAAGGCAAGCAAAAAACGGTAAGTTATGAAATTATTGTTGCCTATGCTCGAGTCGAGTATGTAAGACAGGGTAGCAGACGAATTTTCATTTCGTTGGGATTTTACTTTTAAATACCTCCTTCAAGGACCAATATTTGTTCCATATTCTATTTATCTTCTGTCTATCTCTTTATCTACACGCAAGCTCGGTCCACATCTAGTAACTAACTTCACGTGCAAAATCTCGGTCAGATTTCATTCTAACATTTCCCTGATCTTTATATTTTCAGCTAAGGCTCGGTGTCTTTTTTATCTGTTTTTATTTCCCGTCGCATACACGCTTGTATTCAATTTTTGAGGCCGACTATAGCCGACGGTAGCGACGCCAGTACATTTAGGAGACCTTAATTGCTATTGGCTCTTTAATGTACGTAATTGCTCCATGTGCATTTTAGCTCAGAGCAATTAGTTCCAGTCTTTATATGGATCTTTATTGTCTTGAATAAATTAGTCAATTACTATTTTTCTTTCAACAATTTTTTTAAAATGAGGTGATAAGTAATATTTATTTGTATGTCAAGGTTTAAATGTGCAATAGATTCTTTCTTATCGCAATTTCCGTCAAGTGCCTTAGTAGTGATTAAAAGTGAAAGATTGTTCTTCTAACTACTACTGACTAAAGTAGTGCCACTTAAATAGCAGCCTTTTTATCACTTAGTTGCCTTTATTTAAATACATTTTCACTTATTTTAAAGGAACGGATCGGTTTTCGAGCAATTTCTTTCCGAAGACTGAATTATGAAATAACCTATCTACAGCAAATCCATACAATCTAAGAGTTTTCAAGAATAGAGGCCATTTCTTCCTTGAAGACCAGAGAGGCGTTAGCTTCTCTTGTGCATAATGTTACGTTGTTCATAAACAGCGGTTATCACTTAACATTAGGTGGCCCGCTCACAAGTCTCTACAAAATGAAAGGAGAGGAAATACAAAACTTTTGTATATTATACATACACAACTGTATAACTCATTATAACTTTCTAGATTGTGTGATGGAGCACCCAAATAAAATAAGGCACATTATTGTCTCTGATCGGCAACATTGGTTTGTTTTATACTTAAGCGTGAAACAAAACGCTTTTATAGGTAATGCATTTCATAACCCAATCTGTTTGCAGAACTGTATCATTGTGAAGCTTTTTACTTTGTTGTTCACATAAACTAATGTACTTGTAATTACGATACATTACGCGGCGTTGTGCAACCGCCACAGGTCGGTACTATGAATTTTTGTTGCTTTGACATGATTATACTTGATACTAACAGCATGTAGTTTCTCATAATTCACGCAATAAGTGACACTTTAAACTACGGTCACTCGCAAATGTAGCAATTCACGTTGTTAACTTCCACCATGACATGATTTTGCGTGTTTCGAATTAAAAGTAAGTGCAATTTAAATGTACGTAAATGTATATTATATTTTACATGGTGTTTTTAACGGGACGTCAAATGTTACTTATAGATTGCGATACAACTAAAGAATTATTCAGTTTTTCTATACAGACAACTCTCCAATAACTCCCAAGTCAATCAAAGCGTAATAAATAGGGCAATACAAAGCGTAAAAGTGTAAAATAAAAAGAATCATTAATCTTTATTATATTTATAATTTAATTCTATTGTACATACTAGATCAATAAGTACATGTCTCTCATCATCATATCACTGCACTAATCCACTGCTGGACATAGGCCTCTTGTCACACCATTCTTTCCTGCCCTGCACCCTAAATACGTCATCGACCCATCTGGCTGGTGGTCTACCAACTGGTATCTTAGCTTCACGAGACCAACACTCTGTCACCGCCTTAATCCATCTGCCATTAGGCGGCCTGGCCAATTTCCCTACCCACCCCCACTTGAGCTCCGTAATACGTCGTCCTACATGTCTCTAGTAAATAAAATTGACATTTGCTGGCTAAATTAGTTACCTTGACCAAAATAGTAGCTAAATTAATGAATACGGTTTATTTTTTTCTTCTCATTATATACCAATTACAAAATGTGCGAATTTAATGAAGTAATAACTCTGCAAATTGTTTAATTATAATCACAACATGCGGTTGCGTACACGCCATTTTCGGCCTTCAATAATATAATCAATTTCTCTCTTATACTATTTTATGAATGTACAATCAATTTAATTGAATAGTACTCTCGCTTTTTAATATCAATATAAAAATAACCCATTATAAAAACAATTAAGTATCTATACTTCTAAACAATCAATCAACTTGTAACATAAGAATAAAGTCTTCCATGGGCCTGGTGTTGTCCAACACCGCGATGAACTCGCTGTGCTCGTTGACGGACTCTACGGTCCTGATGGAACCGCCGGCCTCGTGGAATGAGTACGATTCCTTCATATAACCGTTGCCGGACTCCTGCTGTGACTTGTTGTCTCCGTTGTGACCGTCAGCAACCTAGTATGTGAAGTCATATTAAGGCTTGTAAATAAATAACATTAATTGAACCTCAAAGCTTGTACAATTTATAACCATAATTATTTAATCACCTGTATTGATTATTGTTGAAAAAATTAACATAATTCTTCAACATCGTTACTACAATTACGATAATTTTTAATTGGTAAACCACTAGAAAACTTCAAATTTTAAATAAAGGTAAATAAAATGAGCAAGAAACCTAAGTTATACTAACATTGTATAGAAGAAACATTTGTTTATTTGTAACAAGTAAAATTTTGTAACTACTCGACCAATTGCTATAATTAATTCAACATGGATATCTACATTATCCAGATGGGTACTTTTAACATTGGGTAATTTTATTAGTATTCAATATATAGTACATAACCTAGTGTTTTACTCAGAATCGTACAATAAAGTATTTTTCACAGAACTGTTCGAAACGTACACCACATGAGATATTATTACAGTAGGATGTCGTAAAGCCTAAGAAATAGATCAATGGATTTTTGCTCTGATAATTCCCACAATTATGCTGTCTATATATATTGATGAGGTAGTGTCAAACGTACTCACTATTGGCTAAGTCAACGCTAGGAAAAGTGCCCGTTTTAAACTTAAAATTATTAATATGCTGTTCAAAGTTAGTAGTCAAATTTAAAATTTATAAAAATGCGTATGAAGTACTCATATAAACAAGTATATTGTAATATTATCTTGGTGTAAACAAATATTATACAGGCTGACCAAAAATGATTTGTACAATATGGTCCACAATATTCCTTGGCCGAAAAAATTACGATATTTTTTGTGGACATGTTTTAGAGCACCTGTTGGTTTCTAAATAAAGAATGGTATTTCTTTCCCAAAATTATGTAGTTTAATGGTGCAAACATATGGTTTAGAAATGATTTAAATCTACTAAATACTTTTCGAGCTATGTGTACAAAACTATGCAACTTTTATAAGAATAAACTTTGGATTAAAATTAATAAATCTTTGAAAAACTAGCAAACGCCTGATTTAGTTTGCCCTGGGATTAAAAACTTTAATCACAACGAGTAACTGTTTTCGTTAGTTTTATGGTCAGAATTTAATTTATACTTTTGTTCCAGACTCTAACATTTTGTATACTTGTATCAACATGCCAAGGCTTATACGAGTTTCACCATCACCACCCACATCATCTGGCGGTTTCGCACCAACAGGTGAACAAGCACGACGGACCCCATCACCCTGTCATCGTGCATCAGGCCCCGGTGCATCATATTCCCATTCACCATGAACCCCTTCACCACGAGGCCATTCACCACTTACCACTGCATCACCATTTGCACCATGTGCCAGTGCATCACGCACCAGTACCGTATGCAGTGCATCATGACCATTACGTGAGTACACGATTACAATTTCGTAGAAGCATACTATTTAACGAAGGAAACAGTAATATATTTTTACGTTACTGCTTAGTGGGTCTTCAGACTAACTGTAATGGAAAGTTTAATTTAATGCCTGGATTGGACTAAACAAATCCAAGCCTTCATTTCATAACTTTAGTACACAGAAAATACAGATAATTACCCTCACGTCTCACCTTTGTTCGTGCGCGCCTTTGATTCTACAGTGATCTCTAGATAGTTGTCTGTTAGATTACTACAGAAACTCTTTTGTTCGTTTGTCACTGGTTTTGCAGTTGTGCTATCATCATACTATGGTGTCAATTTATTGTGCAAGAGTAGTATATTTTAAATTAAACTAACATGTCATTTATTTTAAAAAATGCTGTTCATCTATATATGTATCCATATTTCCCTTGGTCACGGCATCGCGCATTCGATAATTCATTTTGTTTGTGTTTGTTATTGTCAGGGGAAGGTTTTTGTGAAAGAAAAAATTAAGATAGTTGCGCTTTGCAAATTAGAAATTTTGAGAAAACCTAACGCCTATTTTAACTTCACGTGTTTGACAGTCCAAGCGTCGTTCGTTCTATAAATATCAATTTAATAGTTACAAAAATAGAGAAATGGCACAGATTTTTTTTTCAAAATCCATGTGCATCATTGTACAATTTTTAATAAACGAATAGTCATGAATTAGTAAAATGATTTCGATTAAATTACAATGCACGGCGGGTGAAACCGCAGGGCAGAGCTAGTACTTAATAAATTGTCGTACCATGACCATTTTCAGGCATTTCCTGAATACAACTTCGCGTATTCCGTCCATGATCATCACACAGGGGATGTGAAATCTCAACATGAGTTCCGCCACGGAGACGTCGTGAAGGGTGGTTACGAACTCATCGAACCCGACGGCCGGTACAGAAAGGTGGAGTACAAAGCCGATGATCACACTGGGTAAGATAATTAGTTATAAAGTAACGTCCGCGATTCGTTTGTAAGTGTAAATCATTACAATATTAATACAAGCCCCATGATCCATGACATGAGATTTTTTGCATGACGAATACGATGACAGAATTATGATATTTATTCGAAAAAGCGGTTAATTGACAAGAATTCTGAATCTTTGAAATAGAGACAGACTTATTGTCTTAAATTTTTTTTTAATTTATTAAGCACGATACTGAACTTTATTCAACTAAAATCGTCCCTTTTCTGCTTTCTTTGCCGTAAAACATACACATGCAATACACAACATACACATGCAACAATCATTTAATTAAACAAATAGATATTAAACGTGAAAATACACATAAGTATGCCTATTTTTAAATTTTGACAAAGATTAGTGATGAAGCAGTTCTCGTATCAATCATCGGTTGGTAATTAACGTGTCCATTTGCTTTAACACCGAAAGCAAAAGTGCATATATCCTCTTAAACTTTCAATGAAATTGCCTGTATAGTATTTTTCCGCTGATATAATAGCCAATATACGCACGCGTTGTTACGCTAACGGCACTGATATGCACGTAACCGTCTTTTGTATCGATTCCCGCGAACTATGCAAAATGCTACTTAGACATAACAAAATTATGTTTCTATTACGCGCAAATGAGACGCTCGGTTCCCATAGTTGGATGGCTTACTGCATTTTGACCTACCTAGCGGTTAGATGTAGATTCAAATCTTAGCCGAAACAATTTTTTTTAATCGAAATCTCGAATATTTGTTCGGTTCCTTTATTGCTGTCTCCTTAAACGATATACGATAACGTAAGGTTATCGTCTTATGATTTTTTTTTCTTTCTGATACTTACGGTTTTTTACATTACTATGTTGTTTTCATATTGTAATAAATATTGAATTTCTTTTCAGTTTTAATGCAGTTGTTCATCACTCCTCGCCCCATCATCACGTCCATCTGTCTCAGCATCACATTTAAATCCAATTATTTGTCATCGATACCAACTTGACGAGAACTCTACGCACCTATGATGCAACTAACGTACTTTAAATTATATTGTGTGTGAACAACTGCTAAAAATAAATATTATTTACCATTGATTTATTTGGTGTTTTGATTACCCTTTTACCGTTGTTTAATGCAATACTCAAAATAGAACCGAAAAATCAATATTACCATTATTATAATAATTATCGGCCAAAGCCGATAATTGATAGAAACCGATTGATTTCTGGACGCCCTTTTAGCTCAAGATCACTCGGATCGCGAGCCCTGTATCAGATGAAGCTGTAAGAACCGTCAATAAGGTTACCAGCAACGACATCTATGAAAATTAGTAGTCGTTGAGGACAGCCCACAGAAGACCTAATAATAATGTCAATACGTTTCAATTAAAGAGATTTGCTAAATTAAAACAAAACAACTGAATACGCAAACTAGAATAGCTACAGAATACTACGCTTTACAAGACTACTGGCGCCATCTATTGCTAAGAAAGTATACTGTTAATGCCAAAACAGAATAGCGACGCGAACTCAAGATACAAAAATTACCAACGCAGCATGTTATCACTTAAATAACTTTTGATGACGCCATTTACTTTTAGGACATTATTTGTATGGTGAGATTTAAAGTACATGATTTAACACCGATTCTATATATAAATCAGAAACCGTATCGCCTGTATGCAGTACAGTACGCACACAAGAAGACGTGACTTGTATGCAAGTGTAATAATTTGTTTTCTATTAATTATTGCCATGAATCATCCAACACCAAAAATAAAATACGAGTAAAGGATATCTGAACAATTTTAAAAATCATTAGTAACGCTAAACACGTATAGGAAATGCGATAATTATTGGGTTTCTTTGTATATTATTCTCATATATAAATCTAATCATCCAAAGAAATCATTACTAACTCATACCACACGGCAAAACGCGAACAAGAAAAATGTTTTGGAAGGTAAAACAATTTACTTATTCTTTTCAGTTCCAATTTTTATTATAAAGTTTTCCCTAATATTATGTCGTACCTCGTGTAAAGACAACGATAGTATGCTAATCTGCATACCGTAAATATCCAAATCTAGCAGGCTTGTATTAATGAATTTTAGCATATTTGCTCCTTACAAAAAAAATAGCTAAAAAGCGAAAGTGTAAAAAAAACGAAATTTGGAAGGAGTTTTCACCGGTTGCTCCAAATGTGCTAAATATATGCAGATCGACGATCAATGACCGAATAGTAATTTGTTTATCTGTGGTAGCTCCGACCTTAATTGGTTTACCAATTAAGGTCCGCGCTCACTTTTCACAAGAGAACCAAAGCAGGGGAAATGGCAAAAGATAAATATGGAGTTCATTTATGTTTTCATTTTTAGTTGACAATATTGCTGGGAGTTGCTGTGCGCTGCCTTGGTCATGAACACGCAGTATCACATCAGAGCGTAGTGCTGTACAGCGGTCACCATGGAGCGCTGTCGCACTTCGGACACCATGCACCGGAACACCATGACGAATACGTAAGCGGAATATCTATGACTATTTATGATGTAGTTATGGACACTTATGGACGCAGAAAGTGAGTCCTCCAGCGAGTGGGTATGACCCGGAAAGTCATGCACACTGTCAAGAAGCGCAAAATACAATACCTTGGCCTACGGTACGATAAGTACAAGCTGCTGCAGTTAATAATAATGTGCAAAATAGAAGTAAAGCGTGGTTGCTAAACATACGAGAATGGACGGGAATTAATTCAGCCCAAGAATTGTTTCGCACAGACCAGGGACACATTTGCGAAGTTAACGGCCAACCTTCAGCACTGAAGAGGCACTAGAAGAAAAATAGAAATTTGTTTATCATATTACCATTTTTGTTTTAGGCCCGGTCATACCCTTTGTATGAGTTCGCGTATAAGGTCGATGATCCTCACACGCACGACTATAAGGGACAATCTGAAACCAGGGATGGCGACAAGGTCAAAGGGATGTACTGGTTGATACAACCGGATGGTCTAAAACGCACTGTTAAATATTACGTTGACAAAGATAGTGGGTAAGTTAAAATTTGATTAAAATAAGGGATGCAAAATCATCAGTATTGTTATTTTTTTCTATATAATTATATACTTATTTATTTTTGTTAATGATCAAATGTACAAATTAAAGAAACTAATATTTCGTAACCCATTTAATAAATAAAATAAAAACTAAATTTGTCATGAACGTTGTAGTCCAAGATTTCTTATTTTTGACTTCTTGGATTATTAAATTCGAAGTACGAATCTATTACTATTCGTATCTGGTTGGTGTTTTATGTATCACACCAAGAACTATAAGAGCCATTCTTTCATCTGGTCAGCATGGATTAAGAAGATCAGACACCTGTACGACACTACATTTGCATTGCCAAAAATACTTACGGTTTTTTTTATGTTCTAGTTTTAACGCTGATGTTGAGTATTCAGATCCTCTACATCACAAGCCAGAACATTACGAGGAGAATCATCACCCGACATCTGAAATATACAACGTGATCGATCATCTTCCTCCGCATCATTATCACCACGTCGAATATTATCCTAAACATCATTATGAATATGATCATGTAATCAAGCCTTATTATTATCATTATGATGATCATTATAGTCACTAAGTTCTCTGTTTATCCGTGAATTTAAAGTGCGGTATATGTTTTTGAGTATAGCAACTTTATTTTTGTTAATAAATAATAACTTCATTATTCTTACTTGTAAAGATTTAGATAAAATGTAATTATATCATTATTACTGTATTTTTTGTTAGTAATTATTCCTAACCTTTTTAACAGTTATTAAAAAACTATTTTGTGAATTCAAGAGCGTTAATAATCCGATTTCAACACCGATCTCATGCAATTAAGTGTCCACTACTCGCATACTGAAAATAACAAGTTACATTGATTAGGTACTCGAGGAAATATTCACAAAGGACAATATTATATTTAAAAACTAGAATTCTAATATAATATTTATTTGATTGAAAATTAACTCTTATACTATTAAGCTCGCTGTGCGCCCTGTAACGGATAAAAAAAACGCCATTTTTGAAAAATTGGAGCAATTGTTCATTAGGAGCTTTTACCATCGGGCAGAACCATCGCTTCGGATCTGTAATGAGATTAAAGCAACTTCAGTTGAGAGAAAGCGGCTGGAATTGTGCAATAGAAAGGGTGTGGTCTTTCATCACGGCAATTCTAGACCACACACATACAATCAGACTGTACGAATGAAGATATCGAAAGGCTTGAGTTACGATTTTGTTGTTTGAGGAAGAGAGTGAAAGAGGTAGTGAATAGAAAGAAGCAAGAAAGAAAAGAGAGAGATGAAAAAAGATTGTCTGAAGACTTCCAGGCAAATATAAAAATGTTTTGGAAATTCGTCAAAAATGCCAGACGAAGGTCAGTATAATCCAGAATGAATGTTGTTCGTTATGAGAATGGGGACCTTCTGAATGACGAAGTAGCAATCCTGAAGAGATAGAAGGGATATTTTGAAAGTTTTTTTGAATGTGAGGACGCATCTGCATCAAAGACGGCAGATAGTTATGAAGAAAAGGAGTTGGAAAGTGAGATAAGTT
>JWHW01025321.1:22951-33733 GCA_000931545.1 Papilio glaucus | reverse complement strand
CGTTCTACTGATAACAAACTGCTATTCATGAAAAACTTCTTTTAAGTTTGTACCGTACTATAATCAGCAAATTTGACATATTAAGAAAATAATAAAGAACGAAGAAGGACGAGATAAAAACAGCATATATTATATATAGACCACTTACATGTATGTACATACATACATACGCACTTCATGTATTAGAGTGCGAATCGGCTACGACTGTTATTGAGATGCGATGATTAAAAAACAGTAGTTGTGATTTTGAGTTAAATATTTAATCAATGCGATATGAGAAATGTCTAATATAAGAGTCGATGATATTAATAAAGGTATGCTCTGGTGGTGTTAAACTAAACTAAAATGAAAGGTAAATAAAAATATAAGCGGTAGAAAACCTGTGCAAAGTTGAGAAAAATTTTAATTAATACGCTCTATGCGATATTCTTAACACTTTTATGGCCGCATGGTACGAGGTAGGTTGAGCATGTACATATTTCTAGATAAATATATAGAAAAAACGGAAGAAGTGCGTCAAGACAATGCTAAATGGAAATCAGTAATATCTCTCTTCCCTCCTGGCGTGAATACAAATATTCGTATATAAATACAACGGTAGCTTAAATGTTTAGTTTAGTTTGATGGTAGTTTTAGTTCATTTCATATCAACCCATAGGCACGCATGCTTACTCACTCTCTTGTGTGATGGAAGCACAATATAATATATTATTATATTTTAATTTTTATAAAGAAACCAAAGTTGTTTCACAGACACATCGGTTCAGCTTGAAATGTATACTTGTATTGCTAGCAGAAGCTAGGCCAAGAAGCCAATTAAATTAATAATTATGCACACGTAATCATATCTATTATAAAATGGAATTATTAAGAGGCCGAACAAAGTTTAGTTTACAGAATTGTATGTAAACTCGTCCCTGAACGTATAATTTGTGAAACTGAAGATAATGGCACTCGCACGGATAGGATATGCTATATTTGAACCAATGATCATTTTATCTGGAGTATATAAACTATCAGATGCTTGATTTGACATCAGTTGAACTCAGAAGAACCTGTCGATACCAACTGAAGATGATTTGGAAGGTATTTTTATCACTTCAGATCTGTTGTTGCCTCTTAACCGTGAGATAAATTATTTTTAACGATACTTGGTCAGTTTTTTCTTCGTTAATGCAAGTACTCTTTCTTAATCCATTAAGTGAAAAAAAATTATTACATCTTTTCAATATCTTTAATTATTTATTTTGGTTTGGTATCAACTAAGAGATTACTATAAATAAAATAAATAAATATGCGCTCACGCCCGTAACAGAGATCATGCATTTCCATTTGGTGCGATCCTGGCACACTTCTCTCGCTTCTTCTACATTCATACATCTACGCATGCATGCTCGTCGGTGATGGTGCTCCTTATATCGCTCTTTTTAGGAAGTCACTAATTTGATCGATATAAGTTCTCCTAGGGCGTCCCCTACCAACATTGGCAATGGCTCTATTTTGCAATATAAATTTGTTTCGTTATTCTCTCTTCAATCATCCTTTCTACATGCCCGAACCACCGAAGCATACCTTTCTCAATTCTAGTTACAACATCCACTTTCAAGTCACACTTTTCCCTTATAACGTCATTTTTAATCCTATAATTGAACGTCACGCCTAACATACTTCTTAAGGACCGCATCTCAACGGCATTAACTCTACTAGCATGCTTTTTCTGCCAAACCCAGCTCTCACTTCCATACATTAAAGTGGGGTTGTGTATTGCCAGACCAGCCTTCATAGACACATTCTGACTCCTCACTGCTGTACCTATAAACCCATTCATTTTATTTCCCGCATTCACTCATCGTTCAACATCTTTAACATGCCTACCATCTCTAATAAACCATACACCCCAACTACACGAACTCTTCCACCTGTTCCACTACTTTACCGTAAGAGAAAAATAGAAATGATAAAGATTAAAAAATACAAATTGGGTAAAAATAGAGTAATTTTTAGATTTTCACATTGCTTGGTGTCACCGTAGCCGTGTCGAGCCACGATCACCCTGCTGTATCTGAATACAAAGTTTATATCCACCATCCGGTACACCACGGACACCATGGCAAGCTATCGCATGTTGGACCTCATGTCCCAGAGCATCATGAAGAATACGTAAGTGTGTGACATCATCATCATCAACAACATTTTATTCTTAATTATCAGATTTTTATTTAATTTTTTGTTTTTTAGGGCTGGACGTATCCGTCATACGAGTACTCGTACCAAGTCGATGATCCCCACACACATGACCACAAAGGCCAAGAAGAAGCCAGGCACGGCGATGTAGTGAAGGGCATGTACTGGCTCATCCAACCCGATGGCCTCAAACGTACAGTCAAGTATCACGCAGATAAACACAGCGGGTAATTTAATTAATCTATATTATTTACTAGTTATTAATCAACATTTTAAAGCCCACTGTTGGCCCACTGTCGAACATAAACCTATTCTAATTGTTAACCATTGGGTTAGAAAGACCCTCTGACGGCAACCACTTCTTATTAAAAGAAGCAATACTTAGTTGGGGTTTGAAAGCGCACTGCAAATATGTGATAAAAGAACACTCTCTTGTCTATTTCCTTAAGCATTATCATTATACGACGACGAATATATTTTTAATTTCGTCATAAACGGGTAATCCTATTTAAGTAAATTCTTGGTGCCAGCGAGTTTTAAACGCAATATTAAAGTACAAAGGCCGCTGCTACTAAATACAACGCACAAAAATGACTTGTTTGTCATATTGTAAATGTTTCTATGGTAAAAATATATGGATATAATGTATTATATTGACCACTACTCTCTAATTACAGATTTAAAGCCCACGTTGAGTATTCGGACCCAATTCATCACGATCATCATGATGAGCATAAAGAACATCATCAACTACCCGTGTCCAAGCAACATGTTGCCATCCACTATGAGCCTCATCATCATCACGAAGATGAACATGAGGAACACCATGAACACCATGAAAACCTTGAACATGACAACCGTCAACCTGAACACGAAGAACACCATGAACATGGACATAAAGAACACCATGACCATGAAAATAAAGAACACCATGAGCATGAACAAGAAGAATACCATGAACATGAACACCACGAGCCGGAACATCATCAACCTGACCAACATAAGCTAATACACTATGAGGTTAAATACCACGTACACCACGAACCGCATCACCATGATCATGAGCACCATGAGCAAGAACACCATGAGCACGACCATGATGAACATAAGCACCATGAGCATGAACACCACGAACATGATCATCATGAAGACGAACATGGACATGATCACCACGAAATTGATCACCATGAACTTGAACAGCATGAACATGATCACCATGACGACAATCACAATGACCATGAGCATCATGAGCTGGAACATTATAAACCGGACCACCACGAACACGAATACTTTGTTCACGAATATCATCATAAACCGGAGCACAAACATCGTGTTATCGAATATTACGAAAGAAACCACGATCGTCATGAACACCACAAATATCCTGAGCACCATTATGATAACGGACATCGTATTCACCATAAACATCATATACAAATACATCATCATCATAAATCTCATCATCACGATGAACACCATCACCATCATGGTCACGACGATCACGGTCATGAACACTAATAACCTGTTTAAGTTACTTTTATCAGATTGGTTTATTCAAATGAACCAAAGACATGGCCAGAGTGAAAATGTTAACTTGATTTTTTGTATTCATCGTGATATTAAATTATATTATAAAAGAAAGACAATATTTAACCAAAAATACACATTAAGGGAGGCTCATAGAAAAAATATAGATCTATACCAAGCAATATGTGACATCATTTATTTAACCCTTCTTGTTATTAAACAGCGATCGACATAAAATATTTTAGTCATCTAAAAAGTAAATTTCACTTAAAAATACCATGATAAATGAACTATCGTTCCTCTTGGGAATTTTAAGAGGTGGCTTATAGGAGTTTCTACGAGATACACTATACCTAGATCAATCTGGCTGCTCCTTCTAATATTTATAAGTCATCTATGCGCACAAAGCAATTACAGCGATAAGTTAAACTTTCGTGGGTGCTTTCCTCCAGGTAAATTATGTACCTAAATGAAAATGTACTTAATGAAACATGAGTAAAAATATATAATTCAATAAATAAAGAATACTAGGAGTCTTCTGTTAATGTGCTTGCTCCAGCATACGCAAGCAATTAAATGAAAATAGTAACAAAACTATTTTTATATCTCAAATAATCTCCATCTTGCTATATACTTTTCTTTCCCCTGATTTCCAAATCTTCTAAGCGATAACTTTATGGGTTGCAGCAGCACTTTTAACACCTTATATAACTAATGACATTACCTTACCAATCATCCAAATTGACTTTGACTTTTTGAAATTGGTTCACCATTTTTTTTGACTCACGGGCATAATAATGAAATCAAATTTTATCCGTGATCACAAAACAAATCGGTTGGAATATTTTTACGACCACAAACAGTTCTAAACATTTGGCGAGAATTTGGAATTATAGACACTAATTGGCTTGAGCAGCCATTCAACTGCCGGTATTATCGGTAGGTCCTGGAAGGAATCGTTACATTTTTTTTTTTCTAAATTCACATAAAAATAACATGAAGACTACTGAATCTAAATCTTCTCCTAGGACCGCCCCAAAAACTTTACCCTCATTCAATGCGCTTTCATCCTTAACCAGATCATCAGTTCATATTGTGGTAGGACCAGCAGCGCTTCGATTCCTGTAAGGAGTCGCCATTCTAGAACTAGAACATAACGTATAAATTAACATTATTATTTAACTCTCATTATATGTCTCTCTAAAAATTTTAGGACTGTGCATATCCTATTTTGGTACCTATTTTTTAATATGTTTATAAACTGTGACTAAAAATTCATCAATCCTAATATTTTCCACATTTTATGTCTCTAGTGAAATGCTGTTAACTTGATTCAAATGACACACAGTATAAGAATGATGATTACACCAAATCATTAAAATGTCACTAATAAAGTTGATTTGTCCTTAAATTAATGTATACTCGTCAATAATAGGAAGAATTATTTTTACTGTACGAGGGATATGAGACTGCCGCTACCCATAGACCTCCGTGACAGCCAAACGCGTTTGGCTCGCAGCCAATGTGCAGATTCTATGCCAACTTGTGTTGCTCAGAGGAGAGGATAGATAAGGAGACGGAAATGCAAACAGGATAGGATGGGAAGGGGAACAGTTTCAGTCAGAATGATGCCTTCGGCATCTCAAACATCTGAGGAAACGCAAAACTCTACTTGTGTTCTGTGAGATCGTGGTACCTCCCTGGCACAGCCTGCAGTTTCATGCGACGTTTGTCACCGTTGCAGAACTCTACTTTTCTGGTTGCAGTTTATCCACCCGTGTGTAATTTTAATAAAATCATCATATTTTTTTCTCCTTGTTAACTAGATTTTTATTATGATTTAAATACATTATAAGATTGACTTAATCGAATAAGGTTCTGAAAAAAAAAACTAGTGTTAATAATTATTATTAAATTTTTTTTTAATACATATATGCAATTAGAAGGCAATTAGTACTTTGAGATTAAAACATTTACAAAATTAGAAAATATAGTAAGATAAGTCTTCTAAATATTTAGTCTGGCCATAAATACTGTTATAATTAAAAATAAACATAATATTACATTTGAATTTGGAATCGGTCATTTTTATATGATTATTCATTGTGTTTTCTCATTTTGGCGCCAATACATTGTACAATATGTTGCGATATAAAAATGGAGTGGGGTGATAAAGAGAACCAAATCGCTGTGATTGCATTACACAAAGTAGGTATGGAGCCAAATGCATTTTTTAAAACTTTCCATACGATTGGTATTAGTAAAATATTTGTGTACCGGGCTATTACTAGGCACAATGAGACCTCCTCTGTTTGTGACAGAAAAACATCTGGCCGTCCACGTAGTTTCGTACGAAAAAGGTGGTCATAGCAGTAAGGGAAAGTAATCCTGTCCGAAAGCAAAAGATTTTATATCGGGAGATGAAGATAGCACCCAGAACCATGTCGCGTATTTTAAAATATGACTTAGGACTTGCAACCTATAAGAGACGTACTGGTCATTTCTTAACTGATAATAGGGTGATAAAATCCAAACAACTACTGCAGCGATACGCAAAGGGAGGTCACAGAATTTTTTTACAATTGAGCAACATTTTAACAAACAAAATGACTCAATTAAGCTTTATGCGCAAATAACTATGCTCAAATATCTAAGGAAGCTTCCCAATTATTCGACAGAGAGCAACTTGGGCACTATCCTACTTCCCATGGTTTGGTGGGGTATTAGCCATGAAGGAGTCACTGAGCCATGCTTTTGTGAACAAGGTCTCAAAACATCGGCACAAGTGTATCAAGATACCATTCTTGATAAGGTAGTGAAGCCCCTTAACAACACAAGTTCAATAACCAAGAATGGTCCTTCCAGCAAGACTCGGCGCCGGGTCATAAAGCTCGGACGACGCAGTCTTGGTTGGAAACGTTAACGTTTCGGACTTCATCAGAGCTGAAGACTGGCCGTTGTCTAGTCCCGATCTTAATCCGCTGGATTATGATTTATGGTCACTTTTAGAAAGTATGGCTTGCTGTAAACGCCATGATAATTTGGAGTCCCTAAAACAATCCGTACGGTTGGCAGTGAAGAATTTTGGAAGAGTGCGTGCTTCTATTGATAACTGGCCTCAACTTTTAAAGGACTGTATTGCAGCCAATGGAGACCACTTCGAATAAGCTTTTTATATTTTAAATTGTTTTATATTTATGTATTAAACTAACACACTGTAAAAGTAATAAATGTTATTTGCAATAGAATTTTTTTATTGTTTCAGTATTTATGACAAGACTAGGTATAATCAATTCGGCAAGTGAAACATTCATTTATTACTCCTATAAACTTCCTCAAAGTTAAAAGTACTATCACATGACTCGAACTGACACGAATAAGGAGTGAAAGACTTGAGAATTTCCCACGTTAATCGTTCAAAGTTTTAACCTCATTTACGAACACATAGGTCCCTTATGCAAAATCGTCGGTGCCTTGTTCAACAGAATTTTTGTTCTGTATGCTTTACTTATTTTGCCTTATATTTTTAGAAATTACTAATCTTCTAGAATCAAAATATTCAATTATACAAACAATTTTCTTTAAACATTGTAATATTTCACCTCACACATTCTCGAGGTTACGCTGGTTTCGTCCATCGAAGGTTATTCGCCAAGAGTTTTTAGGTAAATATTATTTTATATTAAAAATATTTGCACATACATATTACTTCATTCGTTTAACATTTGATTGCGGTCTAATATCTCCAAATTACAACAAATCCGGTGATAAATCAAATTAGATTTATTATTATTTAACAAGAAAGATCCTTGTAATAGGTTAGTTGTGTTTCGTGCTCAACATCAGGTGCTCAACAACATGCGTGAAGTAAGCATTCAATACAAAAATAATGTAGTTAACAAATTTATATGTTTTTTTAACTTATATTTAGCACATTGATATATTTTTTTCTTAAAATCAATATGGTACTGAATCATAATATCATTTACCACAAGTCAATTATGATATTGAATCTAATACAAAAAAGCTGTTCAAAATTTATAAAACAACGCTTGCCTTGGTCTCATAAAAATAACAGTAGTAATATTTATTTTTTTGTTGAAATTAAGTTCTCTCAAGTTTTACTAAGTGGTCTGATGCCGCAGTCAGCGGCAGAGTGGATATTTTTGTTAATATTATTAAGAAGTATGTTAGGCGTGACACTGAATGATAGGATTAAAAATAGCATTATTAGGGAAAAGTGTGGCTTAAAAGTGGATGTTGTGACTAGAATTGAGAAAGGTATGCTTCGGTGGTTCGGGCATGTGGAAAGGATGAATGAAGAGAGAATAACGAAACAAATTTATGTAGCAAAAGTGAGTGGCAGTGTTGGTAGGGGACGCCCTAGGAGAACTTATATCGATCAAATTAGTGACCTACTAAAAAAGGGCGATATAAGGAGCACCCATAACCGACGAGCTTGTATGCGTAGACGTATGAATGTAGAAGAAGCGAGAGAGGTGTGCCAGGATCGCGCCAAATGGAAATCCATGATCTCTGCCTACCCCTCTGGGTTACGGGCGTGAGCGCATATTTATTTATTTATTTAATATAATTTTGAAACAGCTCTTGGTAGTGGCAGTGCTCATAGCAGCGGCGTCCGCTGATAAAGATCAGGAGCAAGCCGAGGCAGCGAACCCTCCCAGCCCATACCAGCTGCCTTACGATGACCATCTGGACGGCTACCACCATGACGAGCTGCCGGGACCTCACGTGCTGCGCTCCACACGATCTCAGAAAATCGCTGAGCCCGATGTAAGATGAATTTAATAAATACTTTTACAATAAGTAACGCTAATGCTCGCAATGGTCAGAAGTATATCCCTTTTAGTCAACGCATAGCCCCAAGGACTTTCTAGAGAGACTTGCACAGAGATTTCTATTATTACGTAGGCTAGAACTAAGGATCTTTTTTAATTCTTCCCCTAAAAGAAAAGGAGGGAATGAACGTTCTTATGCAGAAAACATTTAAATTCAATATAAGTTGACCTCAGATCAGATCAATTACATTAGATAGGGGGAATAGGCTGTACATTCGTCGGTTAAATTACACGGCGGGTGAAATCGCGGGGCTTAGCTTGTCATCAATAAAGGGTGAATATATTTAACATACTTATTTAGCTGTTTTGTTAGTAAGGTTTGAATAAAAGTACTGCACCCCAATATTTATTTTATTTTTGCTTTGTAAGTATCAACAAATGTGGAGAAAAATGAAGCTGGAAAGTGTGCTTTAGAGCTGGGCCTACGCCAAAAAAGTTGCTGGAAAGAATATGTCTATTTATATAACTGTTTTTTTTAGGCTATTTTTTGTTGTTACAGGATCATGGCCCGGAAGTCAATAAACAAAATGTGTAAGTATTTTTAAATTGTGACTTCTTTTTCATCCTATTCTGATAGACAAATGTTGCTGTCAGTTAACCAAACATTTTTTAAATCTTCCTATGTTTTTGAAGATTTAATAGCCGACTGTTAGATTTGAAACTAAAACCATATACAGCCTAAGAGATTTTGGGACCTTATAATATTTAAAGAAAATTGTATTTATTTATTGTACAGGATCATCCGAAGGACTTATGACCCCGATTACTATGAGCCTACGATCATTCTGGACTACAGATACATGAAGACCGGAGGCCGGGACTACACGCGCGGCCCCGGAGGCCAATACCTGATCCTGCCTAAAGGCATTCGCACGAACGAACCCAAAGAGTTTGAAAACTACGACGCATTCTTAGAGCACCTACGTCTCAAAAACTTAGCTGAGACAGAATACAAGCGTGCTCATTACAGCGCTGGGCATTACTAACGCTCGTCACCATCGTAATCCTACTAATAGATTTGAATTCTTACCTCTTAATAAATTTCAACGTAGAAATAGATGCTGTTTTAAGTGATATTTTTGTAATGATCTTTATCTGTACATATAATAAATGTTACGTATAAAACTTTTTGTTTATAAAATGCCATCTACTAATGACGCGCCGTCTACTTATTTTGTATTCTTCAATAAACTTTGTTTCTTGTAAATATTGTTGTACTACTGCAAATTTATTTTTGTTTCTCTTATATTTTTTCATAACAGTTATAGAAACGCACCACCACTTGGATCGTTGCATAAATGTTGTTTCGTCTCTATCGATATATGCATTGTTTTGCATACATACACACATACAGAAAGAGCTGAAGACTTTTTTTTTGTGACTAACTTGTCACTGTTAGCCTGGAGGAGGCTTTTACAGATTGACCGGATTTGAGGAGGCAGGGCGCAGAGAGCGCTTAGCCTAATCCTCTTTGCAGTAGCTAAGCTCGAGGGCTCCCTCGGGAGCCTCTGCTGGGGCCGTTACTTTAGGATTATAACCGGATTGGGAGCCGAAGACTCAACGACCTAACTTCATGTACTCTTCCTACTGCTTCTGTCTTTCTATTTTTATTTAGACATATCTTCTCTCCTTACATACATTTTTTGTTGATACCTTTGATGAATACTACGTTAATAATTAAAATTTAACATTCTTATTATTTTTAATTATCAAGTAACAATAATACTGATACAATGTTTTTTCTTGAACAAGGAGAAAAACGAGCAATCGTTTCACCTGATATTAAGTGACCGCTAACCATAGGCATCTGCAACAAGCTAATGAGTTGCAGATGCCTACCTATATTGGAGAGAAGAGGGTATAAACAGGAAGAAAGATATTTCCTTTTCCTATCCATCACCACCCCGTCAAATCCTCTTCTCCTTCCCATTCTTTCCTTAAAAAAAGGTAGGATAAGGCTTCCAGCACCTCACACAACAGGCGAAGCGCGAAACTTCTACTTCACGCTTGTCTTCTGTGAGGTCGTGGTATTACACCGGTCGAGCAACAGATGTTGTTGTTCCGGGCTCTATCACTGTTGATTACAAGTTATTTACAATAAAACATGGGGTAACATCCTGTATATTGTATAGGATGTTAACGCTTGTAATGAGAATACATCAATTACACGTAGAAATATATTCCACAAGCGAGTGATCAATCATGTGCATCA
>JWHW01025321.1:0-12537 GCA_000931545.1 Papilio glaucus | reverse complement strand
ATATTCTTGATGCCATTGACAAGGGCGACATTACTAATTTTATTTTCTTTTAAGGATATATCCACGGTATTTTCCCTGCCATAAGTTTATTTATAGGTTCGTTCACCGTTTCATTTTTCCTTCTTCATTTTAGTTTTAGTATATAATGAATAAAAACAAAGGGCAAACAAAATTAATTCATCACTGAAATTGTTTTATATAAAACCTTCTTTTCTTTTTGTTTGCCTACACGGGTAATAATATTAATTTAATTACAACGTTATTTGCACGTATCTTAGCCAATTGTAACCTCATTTCAAGTCACTATAAACTTAAAACGTACTTGTCCGGTGATTGTACCGCATTACTAAAACCGAATGCTATAATGTATAAGATTGACTACATTAAAACTGCATTTTCCCTTGCGAAATTGCACTCTATAAAACCTAAATCATCGAAATTAAAAATTCTTCCTCAGTGTTGTCCGCTTATACGGTTTATCTAGAATTATAATGTTATGATTATCAATAACCAATAATATAATAATATCTGTATTTATATTATAATAATAATAATAATATAATTATTAAATATTACATGTCGGTTTTACTTGTTTTCGTGGGGTTAATGCAGGAAGCGTTACCGAACAATAATTGTGATTGGTAATAACACGTACAACCTTACTATCTTTTTATGGTCAAGGGGAAAACAATCAACTGACGCACCAAACGGAGGCATGCTTCTCCGTTCCCCAGTGCATTTTATGACTGTACCCTCGCTAACTACTCGCTTGTTTGTAACCACTTTTCTCTTTTTTGGCTCCATTTCTACGACGCGGTAATCCGAAGAGACAAAACAGGTCATGGTGACAATTAGTAGTACGAAAATAAATGACATTAAAAAAAAGAAATAGGCTACTCGAAATAGTAATCCTATGTAGACGGATTCATCCACAATGGGTCGATGACATGGTTTGATAGACTCAAAACCGGAAAGAGTGGTGTGACAGGGAAGAGGCCTATGTCCAGCATTGGATCAGTACACTGATCTGATATGATTATGATGATGATGAAACGAATTCATTAGGAGCAGCTGTTACATGTATGTAACATAAAAGTAACGCCCAAGTACGTTATGTAATGTACATATATCGGTTCCACAGGGTCTTACATTATATTCTTGAGCGTACAATCCACAATTCAAGCAACATAAAGAATGTAACTACCTTAACTTAAAGAAAATTGTCTTACAACAATCTTACGTAAGATGACCTGCGTGACATCGATTAAAGGCTTTTACAATAGCAAGATAATTAAATTATATAAAAAAAGTTATAAAAGTTAGTGCAGTTTAAACGTTAGTGTAGTTTAAACGTCTTATCTGGCTTCGATTCCTGGTTAATATGAATATATTTTCTAATATTATGAAATATTTGTATCTATATGTGAAATGTAAATCGTGACCTATAGGTTTCAAACTTCAAATTTTGAATTTTACAAATCAATTTTAGCATTTTGCAAATCAAATTCAAACTTTTGCACATAAAAATCAGGCTTTAAAATCAAATTTGAACGTATTTGATGTAATAAAAAAGTCTGTTTTTGGAACTTAATTTTGTAATTAACCGATACCTAGTCACGAATATAATTATAAATGTTGTATGGATTAGATATTGCAACATAAAAAATACAAGTTAAAAACAGTGGCGGGTAGGGGTTCGCGAAATAATTTTAAATACTTAGAAGAATGATTTATTGCCGCCCTTTAGTATTGTAACCCGGATCTCCATTAAGGTACTACACATACTTTTGTATGGAGGAAATACGCAAGGGATTTAGTTGATGGTAAGTGACTTAAGCTTGTTTCAACCACAATAGTCGAATGACGGATATGAAGCCTCGACCTAATGTTTCGCAGTTCGTACCCTTAAACACTAGGTTACTGGCATTTATAAAGGAGACAGGAAGAGGAGGAAATTCCTACAATTTATTTACGTACGGAAGGTTTACGAAGAGTTAAATAGAAGTTTATATCCTAAGCCAAGATAATCGCAGAAGTCGCGCTCATGCTGGCCACAACTGATACCGCTTTATGGCTATGGTTTCTTAGCTAACCACCGTTAGCTTTAAAAGTTTAGACTTTAAATACAATAATAATTCGTTTTGTCAATATTAGATAACGCATACTCGTAGTCTATGATCGAATAATAAATATATATGATCAAATATATAATGTAGTATTTATACGAATAAAACGTAACATTCGTTAAGTTCATGATTAGTGGATTGAGTTGAATGCAATCTACATTGCTGACTTCGCGCCTAAGAAGGAAACGATATTTAATGATTTATAATCTAATAGAACTGAATAACGAGTCATACAGTACTAAGGCCGCGCCCACCGACTACGCCGACGGCGAATGTGAAAAAGTGTGACCCGTTCTTACACATATGAGATTACTATATAAGACTTTGCAGGCGCACTTTGCTCTCATTTCGAATGACGCCGTTTGCCAAATACAATTGGAGTGGTTCGAGTAATAAACATTACCGAGCGTATCGAATGAACATACCGCTATCTTTTAAAATAAGTTGTTATCTTTTAAAATAAACTCACATCCCAGAAAGTGCAATAAAATGAAATCGGTGAGCGATAATTATTTTTAAATACCTTAAATATTTCAATTAATCTATTTTAAAGAAGAAAATTACCCGCTTTTATTTTTGTTACAGATCATAATTATAGCATCACTTCTTGCAAACGTACTTGCATACCACGACCCAGACCTAAATTACCATCTTAGTCAAGTGCAGAAAGCACAAGGCTGTGGCGATTCAGGCTATTCGTATCCCGTTCCCGCCACACAGCTATCAACCGGAATTGCTTCTAACCAATATGGAGGTGTCGTGTACCAACAGCAAGCAATACAAGCGGCTGCATATCGAGCACCAGTAGTGAGTCAAGTGAACTATGTACAACCTGATAGTCAAAAGGAATTTCACGGCTACGCTACATCGGCTGGATTGTCTTCCGCTTCTTCGTCTGGTAGAACGGTGATACCATTAGCAACATACGCACAAGCACCGATCATATCCAAAGTCACCGCAGCGCCGTTGATAGCTAAATTCACCATATCACCGGCCAAAACCACATTCGTTTCCAACGACAATTTACTTTCCCAACAGTCGATAGCTTTGGGCTCCGCGAAAGCTTCCCTCAACTCGTATAGAATCCAATCTGGAGGTCCGGTTGTATCTCAAGTATACGCCGCACCATCTGTTGGATATGCGACATCTCCAGCTCTCCAAATTCAACAAACACCTCAAATTACATATGCTACTGCAGCTCCGGCCATCATAAATCAGTATCAACAAGCGCAACCAGTTTACAGAGCACCAGCTGTCGCACCATCTCAGTCCTCTGCGCCAACTGTTGAAGAATATCACGCCCAATCTGGTGTACAATATAATTCCCAAATTAACGCAGCTTCTGTTGGTTATTCAACATCCAAAGTATCTCAGTATACACCAAGCGTTGTTACTCAATATTCCACTCCAGCTGTTGCTCAATATTCAGCACCAGCTGCTGTAATACAGCACTCAGCTCCAGCTATAAGACAATATTTCTCTCCAGCCGTTCCTCAATATACGGCACCTGCAGTTGCGATACAGCAATCAGCTCCAGTTGTAGCACAATATTCCGCTCCAGCAGTTACTCAATATTCAGCACAATATTCCGCTCCAGCAGTTACTCAATATTCAGCACAATATTCGGTCCCAGCAGCAACGCCATCAGCAGTGCAGTACTCTGCACCAGCAGTAACAGTCCGGCACTCTGCACCATCAGTAGTTCAGTACTCTGCACCAGCAGTAACAGTCCGGCACTCTGCACCCTCAGTAGTTCAGTACTCAGCACCAGCACTGGCAGTGCAACATTCTACTGCAGCAGTATCGCAGTACTCGACACAGGCAGCTTTAAGTGGACACGCATCTCTGGGAGTTAAGAATGTTCACACGGAGTTTTTAGAAAATTACGTGAGTAAATATTTTCTTTTTAATTTAATATAAGTTTACGCTTGATTTCTATCAATGTCATGAGCGCCAAATAATTTTAATCGTCAGCGGATTGTGGGCAAAATTTTCACTTATTTCCTTATCAGCATCGTAACAAATAAAAAAATGTATTTAAGTTACTAAAATACTTTAACGACAATAACTAAGTGCATTTGACTTAAGCAGATTTTGAAGAAAAATCGCAAACATTTTCGTATTTACTTTTATTATTTACAACTGTTTACCCAATAATTGAGCATCACAAAGTTACATCGGTTACTTACAGGTAAACACTTTGTTTATATTAATTAATATCAAAATTACATTACAAGATTTAACGATTTGACGAGATTTTGACTGTTGTTCAAAAAATATTTGCTAGAATTTATGAAATTTGCACGATAATATATGAAATAGGCTTATAGACAGCGGATCGTATGATCATAGAGATATGTCTGTTTTAAAATATTTAAATACCAATAAAAATATTAGTAAGTTTATTCATACATTTTAGGTAAAGTTTTAATAAATAAATGAGTAATGACTTGGTTAATAAGGTATTGAAAGGGATCATTCGTTTTATTGTTTTGCTTTTAACAGAAGTATCTGTGCGAGCACCACACCACCACAAACAATTTAGTCAACAGTGTCGATTTACTTCTATTCAATTCGTTAGAACTTATGTAGATTACTGTGACACATGCCATTAACGTTTCTAACATATAACCTTGTAGGTCAAACATTAATGAGCTAGATATTAGATTGAATAAAAAATATCCTCAAAAATTAGTGTAATCTATAAAAAGTTCAAGATAATCACCACCCCCGGGACGTTGCCCCACACGCGTGTTACCTCACAGCCTAGCAATGAGCAATACGACGCAATCCGCACGCATTGCTCATTGATCGTAGCGACGGCTTCCGTCACATCGAAAACTAGATAATCATGATTTATGTGATTTTATATAAATTATTTCTAATGACTTTTAAAAGAAGTTATTAACGATAAAATATTGTTGACTCCTAAGCAACTGAGACGATAGTGGATTCAGCGCCTCTCAGACATCAGACTGGCTCTAAAAACACAGTTATCCATGTATGAAAAGGTATAAAATGTTACGAGCCACACGCCTATAACCTAAAACTTCAAATCAATCAACAATAGCCCACATACTGTATTTAAGTGTTATGTGCTACACATTTCAATGTCTTATCTGAAAAAAATCATGGGTAATGATATTGAATGATGGATCAAAGCAATTGAATTAATCTTACCGTGCATAAATATGTACAGACTTACTATACATACTTATTATTAATATTAATAGTATTAATTTGATGTTTCATCAACAAATAATCATAAAAAGTCTTTATGTAAATAAATTTTTTGTTCATCATACATTTTACGTAGATAACATAATTCACGCGTCCCCTCAATTCACTTTGGTTCTGTACCTGATACGTCCTGCTCGTTTTCTCCATATTTCTGCTTAAAATTCGTTTTTTATTTTTATTGTTTCGTACCAAACAAGAAATCAATACGATTGACTAGATGGAAACGCCCAATAAAATTATTTCCCAGGCATTTATACAAAGCATTATCCCGACTTGTAGAGGCATTGATATTCAATGGGCGTGGTAAATGGTATTTATTGTGGCCGCTGAGATCATTAGGTCGTGTCGATCCGCTATCACTGCATTTACTAAAAGTCATTGTCAATACGCTTACCATTATTATATAAGTACTAGCTGTTCCCCGCGGCTTACCACGCATTCGTTGCTTATTTCTCACGATGGATTTTTTTGTATGACGATTCCGCGTACAATTCGAGTTTCGAGTTGTATATCAAAAATTTGTTATTGTCAAAACACGTAGCCTTACCACGGCAACCGATAACGTAAATTAAAGTCATGTATTTTCCTATCCCTCGGGAACAGTTTTATTTTCGGGGTAAAAGGTGAGTACCCCATTTTCCCTTCAAATTGTACACCTGACAATGTGCGGTCAAAATTTCATAATCGGCAGGAGTTAAAGCGTAACAATAACAAACAAACGCACATTCGCATTTCTAATATTAGTTAGGATTAAGTCCAGTCACCTTGGTCAGGCATAAAGTGATTCAAGAGGGTACAATATTAAACTACATATTTCAAAGCAAAGCCCATTTCGTACTATACTAGCACCCCGCCCCAACTATGCTCGAGTAGATAGACAAATAAAAAATATAGCCTATGTTACTCGCTGCTTTTTGCTAATTTTCGAAATCCGCTTACGAGTTTATTCGGAACAAACAATCAATGAAATCCTTATTCTATATATTATTAATATACGCTAACAGACGCCTGGAATTTCTTTTTATCACCATGCGTAACTTTTTGGGTGCGTTTATCGCAATGTTACATACTGCTTCAAACAGCGCGCTGAAAAGTTTATCGATTTTAAGTTCAATTAATAATGTGGAATTATAAATATGCATTGTAAATAGAGTATGCAATTAAAATGTATGTATGGTTCACACTTTCGAATTTAATAACCTACACATAGGGGTATGAGGAATATGCTGTTGCTAAGTTTTTTTAGAACTATTTAAGACAAGACAAAACAGACAACTATTTAAGACAAGACAAGACAGACACATATAACAGGAATCGATGATTAATACATACATAAAAATGTGACGATGGTTATACGTCACCATACGGTTTAGGTTGGCATAGATTTTTTTAAACATGTACAATGTCCGCATTGTCACAAGTAATGGTGTGGCATCATGATCATGAAATGGTCATGTCGTGATTTAACTATTGAATAATTAATTTAATTCTCCCGTTTCGTTATTTAAAATATAATTAACAAATGTCTTTACAATGTTAATTATATTTAACAAATTATCAATTAGTGAAATTGATGTACATATCTTGTTCTTAGTTATGATTGCTTGGAACTCTCGTGCCTGCTATTAATCAATAAATGAACTTATTATAATCTGTATGTGTACGCCATGATTTGCAATTGATATATACGTTTGCCGACTAGACCATAAATCATTATAAATAGCTTGTATCGAAATTTAATCGTCAACTCATCAGTCATTAATCATCGTCGCTCGCTCTATCCACATAAACACTCGCTTCCTTTATAGACGATAATTGTGAATGGTAATACTGTTAGTTTTCAACGCGTTTTCAGAAACTGGTCGGGTCTTGCGAAACCCCATGTATTGGATACAATAGAAAATGTTTATAGCTTGATTATTTCTTACATTGCGATTTAAGAAGGACTTTAAAAAATTAATTGCCTTTTACACTAAACTGTACTTACTTTTTAGGAATTGAAGTAATATACTATTTAATTGCATTTCACTAAAATAATATTGCATAACAGATTTAGTGTACCTAGTAACTTGACCATTATCCCATATTCTAGATACATTATTTATATTATCATTCAATTAGCTAACAAGAGCCCGAACAATACTTAGTACAATAGTACAATATTATTCCATATTTTTTATGAAGTTGTACAAAATATAAAATTGTTTCAAAAACCGAAAAAGCAAATAAAGGCGAAGAAAATTTTAACTTCTTGAAATTTATGAATGCCCTTTTCCCGCTTTATGTGGGGTCGGCATAACTGGTTTTCGACTTCCAAATCGATGTATCATCCGTCATTTCAGTTGTCACTCCCTTTTAGAACATGTCACTTTTCACGCAATCCGTCTCTCTTTTCTTAGGCCTACCCCTACCGACATATCTAAAACTCTCTTTGTCACATGCCAATAAAAATCACATCCATTTGTAATAAATATTAATAAATTAATCTTATGTCTCCAATACAGGATACAAATATTTAGGTCCTTCACGACGCAGCCCAACTTCCTTATTGGCAATAGAGATTGTGTACTGTTCATTCTATATATCATTGTAAACGCTTAAATTCAATTCAGTATTTCAACCGGCGATATAATCTCACGCCTAACGTTCTCAGATACTATTTCAATAATATTAAAGGTTCTTTGAGTGTTTCAAATACTTGCATTGATTAAAGGTCCCACGTAGTTCCCATATATTTCGTAGTGTTAACAGCCACAAATATTACGAGCCTGTCAGTAGTAATGTAAGTGAAATGATTGATCGCAATGCGTAAAATATGTGAACAAACAATATGAATTTTAAGCAATTACTCATTCTGTAATGATAGATTGTAAAGTGCAAAATTTATTGATTCTTACGTGTTACGTATAATTGTTCATTGTTTTAACATATTGTTGAATTACATCGTGAATGTTTGATTTTATATCAATAATAATGTTAAAAAGAAAAAATATTTGCATGTTTGTATTGCGTAAACGCGAAAACTACTGAACTGATTTTTTAAATTAAGTTACAGCTTCTATATTTTTCATTCATGAAAGCAAGTTCTTAGACTTCAGCCGAAAGCTTAAACTTTCGTTTAAGGAAGGTTACATCCCCAAGTAGACTTTTTGGTACTTGAAACTAAATCTTCACAAATTGCTTTGTGCGTTGCTGTCTCATGGATTGCTCTGATTTATTACCGAAGGGCAATGGTGCGTTCCGAAAGAAATCCTTGATTGCCTCTCACCAAAATTGAGAGTTGTCGCCGAATAATTTTGTTTTAATGGATTAGCCCTCACAATTTTGTTTTATAGCTCGTACAAAGATTTTCTGTTTCGTAGTAGTTTTGAGATTTTTTAAAAGGATTTTTTTTTCAAAGGATGCTCATCCGCGGTACGCCTTCGAGTACGGAGTGAACGACCCCCACACCGGGGATATTAAGCAACAAAAGGAAGAGCGCGACGGCGATGTTGTAAGAGGTGAGAAGCATTTTTATACAATTCAATTAGTTTTAAAAGCAAGTAGTTTAATTCAATAACTTGAAAAGCAGTAAGCCCGACGACCTTTAGTTCATACTTAGTGTTACAAGGTGTGACGCAATGCCGCATAAACATTATCTTATGAAATATTAACCGCCTCTGGGTCGCCTGAATACATTTTTCATTGCTCAATTTGTTATTCATTATACCCTTGAATATTACACCATGAAGGGATTTATTACTCCTATCAATATCAAATACTTAAGTTCTTACACCTTATAATGCCATTTGCTTAGATAGAGATAAAATAAATCTAAGGAAGAACTTTATATCTCGTAAAAAGTAAGAATAAGAAACAAAGATGAGTGAGGATTGTGCCAACATTTTTAATTAAAAATTATTTACTAGAAAAATATTGTTAAATAAGCTCTCTTGTCAATAGGTCCAACTGTTATACAGAGGTGAAAGCAATATCTACCCTCTTTTTGACGAGTTTATTGAGTAAAATGTATGACAGGGTCTGAGTTGATCGCTGTGCAATGGGCGATAATTGATCGGCAAACTGAATACTAAAATAATAACAGTAAAATAATTTGTATTGAATATTTTGTAGATATGATATGTAAAAGGGTCATTATGAGAATTTAGAATTCTCCTGAAAACACATATATTTAATATTTCATCCATCTATTCCCTACAATGTTAGAGTCATCCCTAGAATGGACAGCCGATAAGACCGAAAATTTCTGTAGGCCTTCCTCAAGATAGCCCAACGATCTGGCCGAGGTTGCGGGAATCCATTAGATGAGGGCGCCAAAGGACCGAACTTTGTGGCGATTTATGTATGAGGTCTGAGTTAATTTGCTAAACATTTGTTCGGCTGATGATGGTGATGATAATTATTCCGTTGAAGGCCATTTCGAACGAATATTAGGGCAATAATTATACTGAGCAGTTGGTGACCGCAGTAGGTCTAATATACAAGGGGACATAGCAGTTCAATCCTAGAACCTCTTTTTAAAACATCTCACGGAGAGCCAAAAGAGTTGCAAACTTAAGGCTTAATAGTTTATTAATAGCGGCGGCTATTAATATTTATATTAGCATTATATAGTCCATCTATAATTAATATGATACAATAACTCATTACGCAATTAAATTCACAGCCATAACCGTCATGATCTAAAGATAAATAATTTAACCAGGTCAGTATTCTCTGGTGGAACCGGACGGCTCGGTGCGCACGGTGGACTACGTCGCAGACTGGGAGACCGGTTTCCACGCCAACGTACACAATAGCAAAGACAAACATTAAACAACTCATCCTCCATCGGATAATACTGTAAAAAATTATAATCATGTACCTTAGAACTATGTTAAGATATGTATATATAGTAAAAACAAATAAACTAAGATCTCTGTGAATCTTTTTATTAATATCCTGTTTACCCAATCATAATAAGCTTTTCGTCGGATAGCTTCCCTGTGGATCTAGAGCCAAACCTTTAATGGCGCGTACCTACAACAATGGTAGAGCGCGTAACAACATCCGTTGCACGAATATACCGTCATAGACCCATATATAACCGGTGAAATACCACGCTCGTGAGGTGCCAGAGGCCTAATCCTACTACTAATCCTACATTAAAAGATCAATTACTGAAACCGCAAGTTCTTTTTTGATTTCAAGACTATTGACTAGTCGATATTTTAAAATAAAATATGCAATGCAGATAAATCGAGTTGAGTAAAATATATATAATATATAATATCTTGTGCGCTTTAATTTGAAGATGCATTGAGAGTGTGTTGCATGTATGAGAATAGTTTGTTCGTATCATTTTAACGCAAGGATAGACCGTCACAAATGTGTGATATGTTTATTCCACTATTTCCTACAAGTAAAAGTGTAGTCCTATTATTTTCACATTAGTTAGCCTCATAACATTGCGAGAAAATAACGACACAATGCCGTAATTTATCTGTTATAATATCATTCTCAAGACATTCAGAACTCAGTGACAAAGAGTCATAAATATATCAATTAAAAACTTCACTTTCAAAATGCGTGTGCACCACGTAATCCTCTGTAATTAGAAACATCAATGATGTTCCTATTAAACTAGTCCCTTCACTCTTTCTAACACTATATTTACTCATTTGGTTCACTGTGTATAATTATTACAAATAAATAATAATAAAAATTCTTAAACCACCAATTGATTGACTCAAACTGAACCTACCTAACTGAAGTACTTTATAGTTACAAGATATATACATGTTTTTGTAACTTAAAGTACTAACACTTTGACAGAAAAACTTTTTGGACACCGCACTGGTAATAATTAGTTTATTCTACTACGAGTACTATCCTGATTTGACATCGTAACTTATATTATTTATACATCTATTATAAATTTAATTAAGATAAATTGCAAATCTTTAAACTGAATCAATTTATTTTGAATGAAATATTGAAAATAATGCGAGAAAAAATCAATGGAGCTATACGCAGGCACAGAAGGGAAGAGCCAGAAAATGTATAAATATTGCTCGTTTGGCAATACACTATGCCATATTAGCACCCACCTTAGTGTATAGAAGTGGGAGAGGTGTAACAGGGGAAGCATGTTAGTAAATTTGATTAGTAGTATGAAATATATGAAAATAAAGCAGACGTAGACTGAGTAACAAATGATGAACTAATTTAGCTATAAAAGGTCAGGAAGACTCTTCTGTTTGATATGTATAACGGAGCGCGCTTAGTTTGATCGATTGTTTATGTTTACAAATAAATAAGAAGAAGGGTAATTGAAAATAATGTTGACATTGCCATCTAGTTGATTTATTTTTAAGAGCGGGTACACCCGAATGGAGTTGTAGGTGTCATGGCGGGCGAATCGTCATTCTTGAACAGCGACTCGCTCGTGATGGTCGCTTCCAAACCCATTTGCTCTTAATCGTGATTTATTGTTGTAATCTTTGAATATGTTTAGTTATTGTTATTTGGAAGTAGTAGTACAGTGATCAGACTATATTGTGAGACTTTTATTTTGGTGAATACCTGTGCGTACACGCCCACACGGTCTAAAGATGTCCGAGCAACGTCCAAATATACCAAACCATCATAATAATCCTTCGACATGTATAATACTAAAACTAAAACCTTAAGTATTGAATTAAAACTTTATATTTCTTAGCACATTGTCTGGCTTGCGAAAGTTGTTAAAATAAAAACTACGTTTTAAAAAAAACCGTCTTCAAAAACTAAAAAGTACAAAATAACCTAATAAAGATTTAGTTGAATACACCTCTTATACAAACTGAATACCTTTAATATTCATAAAATACTATTATTTGTTTGTGCTACCTATTAATAGGTTTGAAGTCGGTGCCAAGCCCTAAACAAAATAAAACTAATATTATAAACAGCTTACTTATTGTAATGATATTCCTACATTAAAAATTAACCCACGTATATAAATCTAAAGAACAATGGGAATTAATGTGAAACCGATGAAAACTTTATGATATTAATATATCATAAAGTATAATAACCTATAATCTAATATAAATATCTCTTGATATCTTCTAAACTATTGGGCAGAATGATATAGTTCAAAGGCAATTATAATCTTCATTAAATTATCTTCATAATTAACACATTTAAA
>JWHW01025310.1:9514-22180 GCA_000931545.1 Papilio glaucus | reverse complement strand
TGTATTCTTGGATTATTAAATTTTAAGAGATATGTACAACATGGTATGTTTGAGCGCACAACACTCATACATCATGGACATTGTTGGTTACAAAACGTATAGTTATTTCTAATAGTATCTAATATTAACCTTTATTAATATTAAAAATCATACTTATATATTAATACTACTTCTGTGAAGTGCATATATTATTAAAAGAAATCAGTTTTTTTTAAACTTTCTATTGTACGAAGTTTTGCATGCATTGGTTTCCTTATTTCCTTGTTGGAAATTTTTGTAACTTGAACGACTTGAAATTTTTAAAAAAAATCGTTAAAAAGTTTATAGTCAATACAAAAGAGTAAATAAATATACGCTCACGCCCGTAACCCAAAAGAGTAGGCGTAGATACAGAATTCCATTTCATTCTGATTCTGACAAACCTATCACATCTACGAGTACACCCATACATATACGCAAACTTGCCCGCCTTAGTTTAGTTTGTCACTAATCTGATCGATATAAGTTCGCCTGGGACACTGTCACTCACTTTTGAAACATTAGGTCTTGTCTCTTGTTTTTGTCATTACAAACGTATGCACAAGTTTTATTTTGGTGAAAACTTCCCATATTTCTTCATTCCTGACATTGTCTGTACAAAATTTAATGATGATTGGTTGAGTTGTTACAACGTGAAGTTGTAACAAACAGACAAAACAATTTTATATTCGCATTTATATAACTAAGGATATCTACTTAGTAAATTAAATTACCACTGCGTCACCAATTATATTTTGTACTATAGATACTCATAAAGTCACCAGTCAAAATTGTACCAAATACAGTGACAGCAACATTCACACATGTCAAATGGTGTAAAAAGGACCGTACCGTAATTTAAATAATAAGAAGAAAGAGGACGGCTAGTGTTTGTCACTTAAGCGTAAAAGTAAACACATGCCGTAAGCTATAGAAAAGGCGTCTTAATTAAGCTTTCGAGTCTTCACTTTTCTATTGCTTTGTTGTATTAGCTATTTTTTGTATTATAATATTAGTGTGATTAACAAACAAATTTCACAACGTTTTAATGTCACAACATGGTCCCCTACAATACGAAAAATACATGCACCATTTGTCTTTTAAAAAAAATACTCTCACGCTTCGGCACAATTAGGATTATGCAAGGCAAAGTCAAAGTAATACTAAGTATATAAGCTGTTTGAAAATTTGGCAAGTCACGTGTCACTTAAAACAAATAGTAATGGTACAAGATCCGGCATAAGGAATTTATACCCTCATCCGTTATTTAATCAGGACCTAGATTATAGGTTCACTGTATGTCATATAGAGCAGGAGTCTCACATTATTTTGTACGTCCACATAAACCTAACCGTTAGAATCGCCAACGACAAGTTACGTAACGGTTCAACCTAATTAGATTTTTACGATTTAACAGTAGTGGTCCCAGTTCAAGCATGAGTGGCTCAGCAATCCACTTGTAATTTATCAATACGTATTATCTTACATATATGATCCAAGTTCTGAGCAAATAATAGATTAGGGTATAAATTCCTTATGCTGGATCTTAGCCTATAAGAAGATAGTTTTATAAGATAACAGAAATAGCATTGAGAATTGCCTTAGGCTTTTGTTTTTTTTTGTGACTGAAAGGTCACTGTTTGCCTAGAGGAGGCATTTACAGCTACTAGGCTTTTGTCCATTCCATTGTGACATCGTATGGCCTTAACGGTTTGACGAGTGAGGTGGCATTATATTGGTTTTCTTGCCCGGAGTGTAGTGTCTTCGTAAACTTATACCAATATACTGTCAATCATACAGTCCATGTTTTTTTTTTTTAATGAAGTATTACTTGTTTTTATCTTATAAATAAAGGGCCGGCAGCGTATTGTTAGTCCTTTAATTATTGCAGATGTCATAGGATAACAGTGGATCTTGCTTGTTTCCCTCTTTCTGTCCATTAAGATAATAATAAAATGACGTTACAAAGTAACAAGGTGTTAGAAGAGTTGCTTATTTTATTGTAAACATTTCAATTTCCTAGTCAATGGAAAAACACACTATAATAACACTGTTTTTATAAACACGATATAATTATAACGGGTAATAAACGTTTCCATATGAAAATATGCTCATAGCATAACGTCGTAAAACGGTAAAAAGGTAAGCAAGTGTAGGTGTAAAGAATTTTGCAATGTGATTAAACATAACATACGTAACGATTGTGTCTACATATGTACTATAAAACAAAGACGACGCTTTCCGCGTCTGTCTATCTCAACATGATATAATCAAAGACTACTGAACGGATAACTGAGAAAGGAAGTATGTAATTAAACAAGGTTTTGTGAAAATTGGCAGAAAAGATTTCGCGGAAGAAGTAATAATAGACTGATAGGACATCACGGCCGAAGATAGTGTGGGCGTGCTAAAATGCTACCCCTGCGAACTAAGGGCGCGTCGCTACTAGTAGATATCGACACCCTTAGGTTAGGAAATTTTATGTGGGAGAGTTAAATTTTTCATCTAAGAAAACTAATTTCATTGTTTAAAGCAGCTAATTGTTTGTACATGCTTCAAAACCGCACCAAGAGTTACAACTGGCGCCACAACGTCAATTTACAATTGGCTCTATTAAATATCGTTATCATTTACATGAATGAGGCTGAATTTATAAGTATTTGGTTCCGCAGAGACATTAGTACTTTTTTTATCGAGACTTTATATTAACCTCTTGTCTCGTATACTTAATATAAAATTATTAAATAATAATTTAAAAATAAAATATTGTAAAGATTTTTAGCATATTTAATTACTTAACTTAAAATCATATACATTTTATAATTTAGTAAATTTACTTACGAAATGGACTACATACATATATGTAGTTCAATTTGTCTACTTTTTATTGGCAATATAAAATCAAATGTTATCGATACGCGCTTATGTCACATAATGCTTCCACCACAAACTTAGTATCAGTGAGTGGCCTTCGGTGCTCGAATGTAGTGCTGAGTGCAAATTAATTGCACCAGATAATCCCCTCCTCGACGATTTCCCTTTTGTAAGCAAGCGCTAGACGTACCTCTCTCTTTGCGGACAGTGGCACAGTGACCGTGTTAGCGGCGGAGGGCCCGGGCCATGCACCGAAACACCGTACTACTGTCTACGCTGCTCGCGATCTTGTTATCGTTGTTACAAGTGACAGCTCAAGGTGCCCGCCGGTCTGAGTCAGGCCTTACTTTTGCAGAACTCCTCTACGTCCGCCTCTCTAGTGCATGTAAGTGTTATTTAAAACTTAAAAGTAATTTTAGTGCATAATAGTTCAGTTATATACACAATAATTTCTGCTTTCGCAGGCAGAGCTTTAGTGGATCTACAGTACAACTCAATGAGCAGTCAAAATGATATTATAAAAACGATGAAAATTAGTCACCTTGATAACACGATGAAAAAAACTTTTTCTATAGATAAAGCATATCAAACCCTCACACAGCCCTCGATGTTTGACATAACAAGGCAAACGAAAATCATTATCCACGGCTACAGAGATAGCTCTCAATCATCAGTGTCACAGGATTTAGCCGACGCGTACAACGACAAAAAAATATTCAATGTATTATTAGTCGATGCCGAAGAGATGATGAACAAGGGGTATGTTTTATCCGTTCATAATGCTCGCTTAGTAGGAAAGAGACTGGCAAATTTGTTAGCTAATTTAGAAACCTTTGGAGCAAACGCTGAAGACTTTCATCTTCTCGGCATCAGCCTTGGCGCTCACATTGCCGGTTGGACCGGTAAATATTTTCGGCAGTACAAAAGCCGTTCTATAGGACGGATAACAGGCTTGGACCCTGCCGGACCCTGCTTCTCTTACACATATGCTGATCAGAGGCTGGACAAAACGGACGCATTGTACGTTGATATTGTACATTCTAACAGACTGATACAAGGAGTCATAGAACCATTAGGTCACGCGGATTTCTATATTAATGGCGGAGGGCCGGTACAACCCGGATGTATGGTGCCATCCTGCAGTCATCTACGTGCGGCGAGCGTTTACGCGGAGAGTATAAAAACGCCTAAGTCATTTGTGGGGATAAGGTGTCAAAGCTGGAAGCATTTCGAGGGTAATGCCTGCGAAAAAGACCTCGCAGTGCTCGGTTATGGATCTTCGACAAAAACCCGGGGACTTTATTATTTACGAACATCTGGGAGTTCACCTTTTGGACTTGGAATGGAGGGAACGAAAAGTAGAACACCGCCCGAGAACAGTTGGTTAATGGCTTTAACTTGACTATTATTACAATTAATTACTTCTGTGATATTTGCCATATGTTATTACGCAGAAAGCGAAACAACTTCAAAAATATGTAAAAGCTTTTTATTTCATTGCTCTTTGCTTAATGCCACAAACACAATGAAGGCCGTGTTGCATTTCGTGCAGTGTGAGTCAATGTCAATAATATTGTAACAGTGTGTAATAAAAAATTATTACGTACACACCTTTATAAAAAAGACTCTTAAATATTTACTAAAATTGCAAATCGAAACTAAGTTTTTTGTTAAAATTCATAAATCGATAATGTGAAACTGAAAACTAGGAATTGTCATGTTTTGTAAAGATTGAGAAATTTCTTTCTGCAACAAGTAATTAACCGTGCCTAATGCTGAGACATTGGCAGCGTCTGTGTAATGGACTTTTAACAAAGTATATTTGTAGTGCAATAAAGTGATGAAATTGAAATTTAACATTTTAAAAGATTTAATGTACACTTTAAATTTGTAAAATTATAATTTAATTCTATCTTACGAAAAAGTAAGGTAACAGAGAAAAACAAGTTATTGTTTTTGTTTTTGCACAAATAACATACGTTTTATTAATGTAATAAGACACCTGATGTTCAGTGACGCATATGCGTTGCCTACCTTTAATGGACAGAGGATGGGATAAGGATGTTTCCTTTTTTCTTGTTCATCCCCTCCGCATCTTCTTTCCCTCTCATCCTATCCTAATTAGGAAAGGGAGGAAAAAGGAAGAGGACTGAGATTGGGCCTCCGGCTGGCACCTCATCCATCAGACGAAGCGCAGAAGTATAGTTCTACTGCACGCCTGTCTTCTGTGAGGTCGTGCTATTTCACCGGTCGAGCCGATTCTTTCGTACAACAGATGTTAATGCAGGATTCTACCAGTACAATTTACGTGTTGTCCTATTAAATTGTTACTTAAACAGGGTTTTTGAAAAAGGTATATTTTAAATATAAGTTTTTCTACTTAATTGTGACTTCTTTTACTTGAAAGCAATACTGGATATCCTGAGTGGAAGACCTGCAGTATACTTCTATAATAGAGTAAGTACATAGTAAGGATGATCGATGTTGATGTGAAGGTACACCTTTATTTTAATAACATACATATATAAAATACACCAAAAAACGCACTGTTTGCAGCCAAAAGGCTGTAAATTTAAGTGAACGCGGCCCGGTAATGGAAATGATAGACAAGCGCTTTATAAAACCGCTCTTGTTAAAAGTAAAAGCATAAACACGAGACACTTGTTTTTCAACTGACCGCTGCTTTAATTCATCGGTTCTAACAACACCATCAAGAATGATTTGTTGATAGCTACAGTGAAAACTTGGTCTATTACATAAATTCGGATATTGGACAAAAAACTTACGACTAAACTCACGATGCGCGAGTGATTGAGCGGTCGGTTGTGAAATTTGTTCACCCCGAAACTAATCACAGATGGCGCCTTGTAATTTATTTTATTTAAATGTTTTTAATTCTGTAATAAAGTGTTATATTGACTTCATGGCGATAAACACACAACAATTAAAATGTAGTGAATCTTGGATATAGATCTAATAAGATAAGAAATTATATATTATTTATTGAATATTTTTTATTGTAACCATAAATGCTATATATTGTTCAAATGGAATTTAAAATTTATTTTCTGGATTTTGATTAATAAACATAGGTGAAACTATCACAAGTCAGTTAAATTTCAACCAAAAGTTGTTCTCTGCTAGACATAGGCTTTCTTCGATCTATTTACTCTTAAGTTAAAGCAAATTACTCTGTTCTGATCATACTTCTTTAAGCTAGTTAAGCTAGCACAATTATCATAAGATAAACCAATAAGTCAGCGACAAGATTTGTTTGTTCAAAGTAACTTACCCAGACACCTGGGTAAGTTACTTTGAACAAATTATACAAATAAATTTTTTGCTTTTGTTTAAAAACTAAAAATGTCAAATTATAATTTTTAGAACTCAAGTCAAAGTCCCTATATAAGTAAGAAATATTGCCATATATCTACTGTAGTACCCACTAGTAGTGTAGTAAGCTGTGAACTGGCTTTTAAGGTTTTATGCAAGACCTTCCCAAAGGCCTTTGAATTTCAAATAGAAACGCGGGTGTTATTGTTCTTGTGTTAAAGTCCTTGTTGTTCTTGAAAGCGTCACGTCAGAAGTATTCGATATACACTGCAGATCAAACGATCTTAGCGAAACATTCACAGAAGGTTATTTCTCTTGTGAGCTGACGTATCTACAGTAGCATATTTCAAGTTTCGCGTTAAATAATCACATTTGGTGTTTTCATTGAGCCACAAAGACTTTATTAAAATAAAATCTTCATATTTATTTCATTAAAATAAAATATTTACGACCCAATAGTATTTATAGGAGATGAGAAGGAATTGTTTTTAAAGGAACAATAATTTGTCTAAATCGGTTGCATCGTGGAGGATTTAATTAAATTATTTTTCGTAATTGTCTTCAACAAAAGGATGAAGAGACATAAGCTACACTTACCTTCTTTTTGTATATCAATTTCGAAGTATTTGGGATTTTAACCAAAGAGTAACTTTTGATAGATCCAAAAAATATGTACTACGATAGCTTTTCTTATCCCAGTGGTGTCACAATGTCTCTCAACGGTTATACAATAATTGTTTTGGTATTTTACTAATCAATTATGTTAGTGGTGCGTCATTATGACACTAGAAGTGAAGTAGTAGAATTAAAGGCTAATAGAGAGGAGGGAAATTCGTAATTGAAATATAATATGTAATTATAATTCAAATGTGGTTGCGTTTAACAATATTAGCTTAAAAGCAAATAGACTTTACAACATTATGTACCCTCTTGTTTGCTATTAATCTTGGTGCAAATGAACGCAGACAGTATCAGTTTACTACTCGCTTAAGTGTTTAACAGTTCAATAACTAGTAGCTTGTGAACTCACTTAGATCTGCATCAAGTGAAGCATACCAATTACTTGCTCCTCCGTAATCGCAATTCACTTTTAGTAGAATATAGTTGCCTAGCTTAATGTTTGCGCGTTAAAACTATTTTGATTTCAATCTATTTATGTGTTAAAATAATTTTTCTTCATTTATTTGAGGGTAGATAAATGATTCCCGCGATTCACAATCACTTAATACGAAATAGCGTAACGTTGATACATAGACCTCTGGGGTCTGAATTGTTTTTTTTCAATAAACCTCCCAGTAGCCTAAAACACAGTACTGGCATTTTGTATTTTTATTACACAAGAAGCTGTGCACAAACGAGGAAGTGTGAGTTTTACAAGTTTTATCACCTACACCTACTTCCTTGCTTTTATCGGTATCAAAATAAACAATATTCATATTTGGAATACAACTTATTTTACGGAACTTTACAGCTTAATTAAAGTACGTAAACATCGGGAACGGGATGAAATAGACGCGACAAAGTCCATAAAAATAGTCCAATACAACATATTTTAGCAAAATCTCGGCACATCATTGGATATTTTTTGTTGTTTATAAATAACGTCATTGTTAAATTTCTTCTTGTATACAGTTACATAAAACAGTAACAATAGTGCGTGCACAATAATATGGGACACGGGTGGAATTCAATGCACCCACTCACGTCTTACCTTCTGTTGGGCGCTCTGGTTTCTACAGTGAGCGAAGCTAACCCACTATCCCACATCCCACTAATATTATAAATGTGAAAGTTTAGATGGATGGATGTTTGTTACTCAATCACGCCAGAACGGCTGAACGGATCTAGATGAGATTTGGCACAGATAGATTATAGTCTGGAATAGCACATAGGCTTTTACCCCTTTTAATCCCGGTATAATGTATGGTTCCCTTGGGATAGATTTGTTTTAATTTTTCATAGAGAGATCGAAATAATTTTTTGCATAGGCAGTGATAGTTTAAGGGTCAGAAAATGACATAGGCTAAGTTTTATCCCGGAAAAATTTAAATAAACTATAACATTAAAAAAACTTATAAATGTTGTTTACAGAATGGTATTGGAATCCAATCAATAACTTCTTAACTCTTTTTGTAACTTTTAACTTGTTACTAATAAATGCGAAATTTAAACGATACAGTGAGTTTGTTTGTTTGTAACACTTTCACGCCCTACCTACTAAACCGATTATCATGAAATTTTGCATACATACTTTTTAATCGCGGGTAACACCGCGGGGTGCAGCTAGTATGTACTTTATGTTCTTTAGTGCCGTTGGATTATTTCACGACTTAAACTAAGAATGCTGCTATGACGTCACCCGACTCAGGTATCGTGTTATTATTTGTATTAGTAATATAAAAACAAACATTCTATCTCACACGAATCGATTTTCATACAATAACGATGTATACTCCATTACGATAGTACACTTTGTATTTAATTAGAATTACAGGTTACATTTTGGAGAGTGTGCGCAAGAGTAACACGCGTAATTCCTCCATTCCAAGATCGGACATTTAGACATAAAACTAACCTCCATCCTTTTGATGCAGATATGCCGCGCAAAAGAAACGATTTGAATCTCTTCGTTCGAACACGAAGCGATTCCAAACGTTACTTTTGCGTACGTCAAAGGATTGGATTAGTGCTCAGTAATTTCGTCTAATTATTGACGATGGGTACCTTCAAGGGAAGATTGAATAGGCTGTTGCTTAAACCATCTTTCGAACAAATCACCACTTAACAATCCAGTGGGATTGGTCAAGCGCAAGTTAATTGCTATTTTTGTTTTTTTTTCTTTTTTGTTTTCTATTCTATTATTGTTTATTCTAGTCCGGTATTCGCGTATATTTCCCCTAGACAAATACACCGACTTCAGGTGATCCAAAACAGATTCTTGCGCAGGGCCACCGGGTCACCGTGGTTCGTGCGCAACGTCGAGTTACACGTGGACTTAGAGCTGCCTACCATTGCCCAACAACCGAAGTTGGCGTCGCGCCGCTATTTTGACTTCGCCGCCGGTCACACCAATTCATTAGTTGTAAGTGCCGCTACCTACAACCCAATCGCGCTCGGTACGTTCCGCCACGACTATAAACGCCCCAGGCACGTACTCGACTATAGAGACGATGCAATAACCATCGCGCAGGCTAGGATAAAACAACTTCGCAGACAAATCACAGACCGTTCTCGCCGGCGAGGACGGCATTCTTACTCTAGATACGGCCACAGCTGGCAGGGTTTTCTCCCCTATTAATAATAGAAGCGTTGCTGGAGTTTCTTCCACCACTTCTTCTCCCAGCGCAAACGCTCTCCGAAGTGGTAGTAATGTTATTTGTAATAATACTTGTAATCAGATATGGCTACCGATCGAGCCGAGGCTCGGCCCTCTCGGGCACCCTCGAATCGGAATGCTAAATGCGTAATGAGGGACAGCCCAAGCCGAGGTCCCCTCTCGGGGTCCCTTGAGCCCAGTCACTCCATGGAGCGCCCGCCGAAGCGACCTAAGAGCTCGCCTAAGGCCTCACAATCCGGTTATAACCCTAAAGTTTACTTGTTAGGTTAGTTACTGCAAAGAGGATTAGGCTAGGCGCCTTCTGCACTATGCCTCCTCAAACCCGGTAAATCTGTAAAAGCCTCCTCTAGGCTAACAGTGACAAGTCAGTCACAAAAAAAAGCAAGTTTATTCACTATAAAAAGAATTGGAAACGGTTCCACATTAAATTAGTACCACAGTGTGGCAGTACTGATTGCAGTTTTAGTTTTAAATCACAAGCTACGTGATATTACTAAGTCTCATGTAAAAAGTGATATAGTAGCACTTGAATTTTACTAAAGGCTTGTTTTATTTTTATGCAAAGACTAAGTGAAAATTGATGTCATCCGTTGTAATAAACCTAAGTAAAAGTTGAAATATTTTTAACGTACAAAAATATCCGTACCTTCGGGCGATTCACATATTCCAAAGTAAGAGGTCGGACTTAGCTGTAAAGGAAATATGTATACATAGGGACATTAAAGGTCATGTTGGTCTTACATAGTGATAGGTTCAATACCAGTTTTTGTAATTGTAAGAAAATCAACGATGTTATAGATTTTTCATCAAATTTTGTTTACAGTGGGAAAAGTTAAGACGGTATTAAAAGGTCACTGACTTCGTGGCTCTGTTTTTTTTAGAAATTTAGTGATCAAACTTACAGTTAACGGTTGTTGGAACGATTCTAATCGTTCAGAGTTCCGTAGGCGGTGTACTTTGCTCGCTGTGGTGTTATGTACTTACTTCTCGTACTTAGTTATAATCGCATTTAAAAGTTGTTTATGTTATTTTGATATTGTTCAAGACCTTTTTAATAGGAGTAATGTTCTTAATTGCGTTCATAAAGGCTAAATACAGAGAGTATCCAAACAGGATTGAAAAATGATAATTTGGTGGGACAAGAAATAAGTCACATGTTGCGGAAGTGCGTGTCAGTCTTACTTGGTGATCGTATGTTGATTTTGTCTATGCGACATAAATATACATATCTACACCACATAGATACTTGACCATAAGATGGTAGCGAAAGATGTGTGTGTCATGAACTCTATAAACCCCAAAAATAAAGTATCTAATTGTTTGTATATCATAGCCTTTAATTAAATTTAAAACACATATTAAAATTAAGCTGTAAGTGTTCAGCACACAATTATAACGTAATAGCGGAATAACACAATCTATATAATAAGATTAGATTGTGTTCTATAGATTAAGTGAAATCAAAGGCATTACACGGACGTGGGTCGTGGATTTATAACACTTAATTAAGAAAACCATCGGTCGTTGCATATGATGTATTTTTAGTTGAATAATACTTATTAGCGCTTGCTAGTCAATACATTCTCCATTATATAAAAAATAAATGAATAAAATAAATCATGTGAATAGCTTATATACATAAATATTACGTCAATCATTATCGTATTTATTTATTTTAAGAGTCTGAAAATTGACAAAAAGTCTTTCTTTCGCCACCTCCGTGTAGTGATGAACTGTTTAGATTGGGAAGGTTGGGAATAACAAAGTGCTAGGCGGTGACAAGAAGGAGTTTAGATTTTAGATCTATGGATAGATACTACTAATATTACGTATGTGAAAGCTCGTGAGGATTGATGGATAGATGGATTGATAGACAGATAGGTCGATAATACATGTTATTCGTCTTCGTATCGTATCGTACCCGTAAAATACACAAATTCTTAAATTTGTTTTAGATTTAACATTTTACAATATTGTTAGGGATTAGTCTTCGCTTCGTTGACTTTCGATTATTTCTTAGGTTACCGACATTCGCACTGTAAAACTTCATGTAGGACAACGTGGAGAAAGGCGTTCTAGGGAACATTCATGGGCATTACATTTCGTGATAGAGTTGTGAGTGGAGGTTCTGACCGAGCTAATAACAGTTCAGTAAATATTCAAAGAGACTAGTTTTGTAAAATATTACGTTAAAATACTAAATTTGTGATATTTTAAAGTGTTTACATTTAGATCGCTAAGAACATTGTATTGACACGCGGATCACGTGGCGGAAGCCTTGAAGTTCTGTGAAGCGAGGAGAGATGGGGTAGGGTTGTCAACTACCTATCTTGCGAAGCACTGCCTGAATATTAATTCTTATATTCGACAAACTGTTCAAGAACTTCTATCGAATTTTGATTTTTTACTAGCACATTGAGCATACTTGCAATTCTAATAGTTTTTAAATTTAATACATTTTTAAAGGCAGCAAAGCAGATTATTTTAAACAAGATCCAAATCAAACCAATTTCTGTAAAAATATCTATAGTGTCTATTAAAATAATGTTATTGGTTTATTAAATAGTGAAAAGATATTATAAAACCTTGCAAAAATCATATTTAGATTACAATCGATACAAATAATATTACAATGTAAATAAACATGACACAATTGATAACAAAAACATAACTACACTTTTTTTTGTTATTCGTAAAATATCGAACAAATATGCATACAAATACATGTAAATTAAAAAAATAATATCGGTGGCGTAGAGATAATATTCTGATAAACATATTCATGCTCTGAATTTAACCCTACATGTAGGACGCGTTTAAGAGGACGTGTTTCATGTAATTAGTGCAAACATGAGCTTTACTTTACCCAAGGTAGTTTCAATTACTGCCCTTCAAACCTACGCGTGCGACCAACTCTGTTCGCTAACAACGTTATATAAGATCGTTAGACAATTAACCAAGGCATGGCCTAGAGGTTGAAATGTCTGTCACTGACTTTGGAACACTTTTGAATTGTATGAGTATAACATATTTATCCTACAAATATTATAAACTAGCTGTTGCCCGCGACTTCGTCCGCGTGGAATAAAATTAAACATATTAAT
>JWHW01025278.1:59694-74459 GCA_000931545.1 Papilio glaucus | reverse complement strand
GAGTTTTCCTTGAAAAAGTTTAAAGCCAACTTGATAATTGTAGCACTACACTAGCTTGTAACATGTCGTGTGTTTTGCCTTGCTAAGACGTACACTCAGAAGGGTCAAGCCCTCCCTCCCCAAAATGAGAGTCAAGTCCTTCCAAATCACAATCCTGGATCTACTACTAGTGCCCGTCACCTGCAACTGTAGAACTTGGAATAATCATTACTAATCTTAACAGTAAAATTGAATTTAAAACAATATTGTATTCTCAATTTTATAACGTTAAATAGACTGATCTATTCCAAATGAATTTCCTTATTTTTTTTAGAATTCGCTAGCAATCGGGGCCAATTGTATACGGATCCAGTGAAATAAAATTGTAATTTTGGCAAGGCGGGCTCGTTTAACGCAATTGTTTGTATGACTTATACAATACTTTGTATATAGTCGTATTATGTCGGTCTGTCTAAGTGGTTCGAATGTATTAAATTAGTTTTCTATTTACAGATAAAATAGTAAAAATTAATGTTTAACTTTTATAAATTGTCATAATAATGCTTGTTTAGTCGATTGTTGTTATATTTTTTCCATTTCCATATCAAAAAAATATCCTTAATTTGAACACTAAAATTTCTCTCTGCCTGTAAGCCTCATTATTGACTTCTTTATGCTTTTTGAGATTAATATTTAAATTCATTTACAATAAAAAATTACTTCATAATCACTTAAGTTAATAATTATCGATATAAATAAAATTTTTGTTTGTCCTCTATGCGTTCCTAACATTAATCAAACTGTGATGAAACTTTGGCAGCGTGTTCCTGGGGCTAAGGTTTGTGGCACAAACAATCTTTACAATTAAAAATAATGTTTTTCGATTTTAATTAAAATTTCTGCACAATGCTTTAACTTATTTGAAAGCACGTCAATAATTTCGACTAGGTATTTCATTTTAGTTATTTCAAAAGACGACAAAAGAAGAAGACAAACATAGCTCTATAGATTAAAAAGTATCGTTTTAAATGAAACTTTTTGCGCATTGTTTTAATAATATTTTGAAATTTTTGAAGAGAACAGAATATGCAAACACTTTTTTACCTTACGTGGCATTGCCACGCATGCCAGGTGCAGCTAGTGCGATATAAAATTTAATAAAGTATGTTTTGTGTAGGACGCAAGGTTTACAAAATGTGACATTTAAAATAAATATAAATAAAAATAATAGTAAGTATGTTTGTCATTGGCTTCTGTTCCAATAATTCGATTGTGATGAAACTTTGGACAACGAAAATTTCTGACCCAGAAAAAAAAATATTTTCCGCTCAGAATAATGTTCTATTCAAAGGTGTTATATAAGACTAGTACATTCAACTTTTTGTTGTTAATTTTTGGTATAAATAAAAAATGTTTAGCACTAAAAGCTTTCTCACTTTATCATGGTTCTTTTGAAATTTGCCTAGAAAACATAATTAGGAATTCTACGCTTGAAATACTTTCGACACGCATTGTAGATCCTCCGTACCTAAACGTTTTATACTCGTAGACCCCCCATCTGCTACGCTCGATTACGGACCAAGTGGAAAATACGGTTCGTACCTTATTTTCATATCACGTTAGTTAATTAATTAAACAAACATAAAATCAACAAAAACGTACAACTTTTTCATTTACACATACAATTTAGTATCAGGTCACAATAATTCTAAATGCATAATTTAGAATTTTTATAAATTGACATTAGATTGGAGGTATAAACGAAAAAAAATCATTTTTCGATGACATTAAAAGTTTATAAGATAAAAGTCATATTTTTACGTAATCATGGCTTAACATGGAAATCATAGCCTTAAAAAAAAAAACGTGAATACTAATAACTGACAACTAACAAATTCAAACATGTTTCCTAAACAAAATTTAAATTTGTAATAAAAATTTAAATCGAATAATAAAGTTTATGGTATTACAAAACAATCAAAATAGTTTTTTTAAATTATAACAAACCTTGTTGCCAATTGAATTAGTAAAAAAAAACAACTCACCGTTCTGAAACAGGGAATACGTAACTGGAACTTTTTCCGCGAGCCCAGCGAGAAATGCGTCGACGACAGAACCGAATCGCTCCGCAGCCCGCGGCAGTCTGACGCACCCTGCCACTGCCACCCTTTAACACAAAAGGTGCGACCATAGTAAGGCCCCTTACACCCGTACACACGGTTGCGACACGGCCGACGTGCCGTGTCAAGTATTAATGTATGAGCTATGAGAGCTTTAATGGCACGGCCTATGTCGCCCGCCCATATTTACTGTAAAGACGGCGCGGTGCGGAGACCATAGTAAGCTCTTTCACATTTACACGGCACGACACTTTGCCGTGTTAGACGGCAACCGTGTGCATGTGAAAAGGCTCTAACGGAATAAGCGAGGAGAATGAAGAGATAAGGAATGATATACTTAAATAAAGATATTTGGAGATATTCAGAATTAATACTAATTGAAATTTAATATTTTGAGGTATATTTAAAATACAAATTCGATGTTTTTTACTATATTTTTCTTTTAAGTAATATATGTAAACAGTATGTTTTCCGATAAAGTCATAGTTACACAATATTGATACATCCGTAGGTTTTGTTTTTGTTTTTCATTTTAAATTATGTGACTATTGGTTTTGTATTATTAACACGCTTTTATTAGCTTGGTGTGTATGTATGTAACGGAATCTTGGAACGTTATTTTGAACCCACTCGAAAACGTGGGATTAATTTGAAATGTTGGACAAATTAAGGACCGATGCAATAATTTAAAATACTTAGTGCCATTATCCTTGATGATGATGTCTTATATATGGCTCTCCCTTAGTGGATTGGGCCAGTGTCAAGTGGTTACTGATACTCGGCTTTTGGCGAAGTCTCGTGAGCATACAAGTTATAACATATCTAAAACCGTTGATTTACTTAAAATAGGACAGACACAATAATTTACAAAGCGTTTTAGTAGGTTATAAGACAAACAACTTATAATCTAATATTATTGGTGTTAATATAGTCGCATAAAATATTTGCAAACGGGGTATTTACTAGGGTTAGGAGGGTCTTAAAGTTAGTAGGACAAGGGATGGAATTGGGAAGGCTATCCATTAGAGGTGAAATTCTTTTGGGACAAGTGAAGAAAATATGATCCACCCATTATCCTTACCAGGATCTTTAGGATTTTATTGAGAACAACGCCATCTATGTGTTAAAATTTAAATAACAATGAATACTTTATGTAATGCAACTAAGAGTGTTTTTAATTTGGAAAACTATTAATTAATTATTAATTATACTAGCAAAGTGTACTAAAAAAAAATTAAATGTTACTGTAGTCATTGTTGTATTAAAAACAGTTTCAATGGAGCCGGAAAATTAATGATCGGAAATCAGCGCTCCGTTTCATTGTCCTTTATTTTGGTGGCGGATTGCAGGTATTCATTATTTTAGGTTTTCTTAAGTTTAGATTTTATTAAGGTTCTTCAAAAGCTGTTTAATTCTTTTTCTTTTCTTTAACACGGGCATGGAGCAAAAGTGTTGTGATCCTGTTCTTCAAGAAGGGCTTCACTACTGTAAATCAATTACACAGAATTATTTATCAGATAACGTTGGATGACGTCTTCAAGGTCCTATACGTGAAAGGACTTTATCATCAACATCAACGGCCTTCGATTTTCCGATGATATTGTAGTCATGGCTGAGACTATGGAGGAACTCGTTACAATGATCGATGCCTCAACAGAGCCTCCGAACGAGTAGGTCTTAAAATGTACATGGACAAGGGGAAGTTATGTCGATCAATCCATCCCTAAAAGTCCTGGAATAGGTACCACGTTCAGGTCGACGCTGCGTAGGTGGGCCTCCCAAAAGAAGGACCGATAATCTGGGCAAGGTTGTGGAAGTCCACTGAATGAGGGCAGCAGGGAACAGATCTTTATGGCGATCAATGGGGAAGATAGATAGGACATTTTACAACTTAATCTTTATCACATTAAAACAAGTACTTCGCATATAAACCTTTAAACTAACAATATGTCAGTTTTTCCTTGAAAATTGCAAATTGTAGATTCCTAACCGTCATGTTTTTGCCCTCATAAATTAAGGCTCGCCCCCTAAATAAGTTTGTAAACAAATTTTGCGTAGGGCTGCTATGATTTTATCGTCTTTAACCGGCTAATACCGGTAATTACCTGTTAAGACTTTAACGATGTTTCCCGAAGGAGGGTTACAGCGAGATCAAATTAGGCGAATGGCTGCCATAACTATAAAACATAATGATCTCTAGATGGAATCTACGTTATAGGCATGACTTATTACCATTTTATATACATACCTCCATGTAAGAATTAAAAGATTTTTTTTCTGGTTTGGTTACTTCCCTTTCCCGAACACGTTCCATTTTTTTTTGTCGCCAAAATAAGGAGAGTGAGAAGCGATTGCTATCATATAGAGTTTTCAGAATATGGGCGCGCCAACAAAACTATTACGGATCGTGAGTTTGTTGATTAATAGTACTAGAAACCTAACTTTTGCGTAGTCCCAAGAGTCGATTGTTTTTTTTTTGTCACAATCGTCTTTGGGGGCCCTTAAGGGCCCTGGGCTGCAGCCCAAGAAGTCTCTGATTATACATGCTATTGGTGTAGTATTTTATAATTTGTTGACGTATATTTATGGATGTAAGAGAAACTATAGAGGTACGTTTTTTAATAGAAGGAGGCAAACGAGCAACGGATCGCCTAAAACTAAGTGATCACCGCCGCCCATGAACATCCGCACCAGAGGAACTGCAGATTCGTTGACGGCCTCTAAGGAGTAAGCTCGCTTATTGAGGGCTTCGTATTGACGTGGAAATACTGCTGGCGAAAAATCATTCCACAACGAGGCTGTGCGAGGCAGGAAAGTACGTTCGGTAGTGGAATGCCAACCATCAATATTTGTAATCTCTGTCTGCCCCGTCTGAGTTACGAGCGTAAGGCTTATTTGAATTTATAATATTGTAGGCATATCAGCGAAGCTGACAAGGCCTACTGTGATTAAAATATATATATAAAAAATAAAATAATACATTTTAAAAGAGTTAGAGAGGGTTGAAATATACTTGTATGAATGCAAAAGTTTCTACTTCCGCTGTTTTCTTTCAAGTATTTAATATGACTAATGTTTCTGTACAATATTAATTCAAATGAAACACTGAACTGTTGTATTCAAAGCGTACTTACAGCCTGAAAAAACGTACGCTTATTAAAAACGCCAAGTAAAGAAAATGTGCCGACATTTCTCGCTTCAGGTTTTTAAATAAAATATATTCTTAAGTCCTCGCAAAAAGTTCCCTGTGAATGGAATCTGATTAATACAACGCCGCCGAGAAAGCGGCGCAGGAAAGTAAAATGCCTAGATTTGAAAGGTCTACGTTTAATAATTTCAAATTTAGCATTAAAATTATTACAGGTAAAGCTTCTTCTGAATTATTTACATGTCTCTTTAATGGTGATAATATCATACAAAATACTAACACCGAAACACTTTATTCCTTATTTTCTTGTAATAATACGCTGTCTATTTTGCAAAAATATAGGAATTCATACATTTCTTAAAGATATTTTGCGAAGAAAACTGTGGGAGAAGGCTGTTCGAAGGAAAAACTGGAAGAGGCATCTCTTTTTCTTAATTTTTCTTTTAGCTCAGCTACATACCGCATTGAATACATTTTCTGTTAATAATATGAAAAAATGTCGTCGCAAAACATAAACAATGGCGAATAGAAGGACAACAGTCATATCTGCTTTGAGCTTAGAACCAAAGTAACGGACATTTTCCAAAGAATTACGAACCTGGGCCGGACACATTCCTTTCAGAACGGATGGCCGATGGGCCGAAAGGTCCTTGAGTACACAGCGTAGGTAGGCCTCTCACATGATGGACTAATGATCTGGTCAAAGTTGAGGGAGCTCATTGGACGGGGTACCGATTTTTGTTGTTTTTTTGATCAATAGATTTTGTTGATCAATAGATTATCGGCTGAAACGACGTCGACGAATCAGAATCTAAGACCAAACAATTTTCTAAATTATGTGGCTTTACAACATATGCAGGGTACCCCTAATGTATACTAATATAATAAAAAGTCTGTCTATTATACTATACTAATAACCTAATAAAGCTCAAAAGTTTGTTTGTTTGACCGCGCTAATCAAAGAAACTACATATAGGATTTGATAAATTGTTTTTGCATTTGATAGTCCAATTATTAAGGAAGGTTATAGGCTATTCACATCGCGGTACGATCTTTAAGATCCGAGCATAATAAAAAACAATGTTAAGTTTAAGTATGTAACAACGCGGACCAACGATGTGTAACGCGGGCGAGTGAAACCACGGCGCACAGCTAGTCTTTCATGTTTTTGTAAACAATTAAGTAATAGAGACAGTAACAGTAACAGTAACTATTAGAGACAGTAGAGAAAAAAGAAAAATAAATAGTGTTCGTACACAATCCCACTTGATGTTAAGTGGCGATGATCGAAGTACGGTAGGCAATTATCAATCGCAATGTACTTGAAAAAATATTACTTAGATGTTTAATCTTTGCAACACTCTTCTCAAGGAGTTTTATTTCAACACAAGAGATTCAAAACTCAAAATTGCTTTTCCTAATGATAGGAAATGGTGCCAAGGTATGGAGTTGTCCCTTTATACCGCGGCAGAGGACGGACGGCTCATCCGATCCTATGTCTGCGTATAACAACGCAGATATATTTCTATGATTATATATAAAACCCAATACAGCAATCTCGAATCAAACACGTGGCAACTCACGTGTTTGACCCGACAGTGAAATCTTTGAGACATTTTGTTACATAACATGAATTACCATGGCAACCAATAACAACTGTTTGACATTTATCTATAATTCCAAGTGATTATATGCGAAATCAAGTTTTAAAATGTGTTTCGTGGAAGAAAGGAAAACTGAGTGCGAAGCCGCGGGAAACAGCTAGTACCATGATATTTGTATGTTTTTTTAACAGGCAAAGTCAATCCGGGTTTCAATCCGGGGTTATTATTTTTAATGAGAAACTTGGGCTTCAACACGAGTGCACCTAGCGTTTCGACAGGAGACCACACTGTAACAGTCCGATGCTCATTTCACAAGTAAGGCAATTTCTTAGGCCTTCTGCCATAAAAATAACGATAAGTTAATTTTTCTTAACGCTTATTTTAAATTAACCGATTTTATAATAGATTAAACACGACTTGGTTTTAATTTATAACGTAAATTTGCCGTTAAATTCTCCTTGGCGATGTACTGCGGAGAGTGGAAACTTAGCGCGATAGAGCGGTGTCTGCCACAGCCTTACATCTGTACATGAAGAGACTGTTATCTGGTTCCACTAAAATTACTCACTAATTTAACTACAATCCTGCCAAAGTACAGGCCTTTTTGTAGTGTACACTATCTCTTCGTACAAACTGTCCAAGGAAGTTTCTTTTTGCGCTCGTATTTTGGACGGTAGCAAACAAGGAAGCGGGATCACCTCATGTTGAGTTTTGCAAAAGCAACTTTGGTTTTAGCAAAGATTATAATAAGTGATGTTCATAGTTCTTCAGAGTTGTCAAAGTTTTGGAGGTTAAGATTTTTTCTTCTTATTAGATTAGCACTTCCAGTAACGTTAAAAGTCTTCAAATTAAATATTAGAAGCACATTTAACACAGCATTAAAAAAAAAAACGGGAAAAAAACAAAGGCTCTAGCCCTTTTACCTTCTTTACCTACAAAATGCGAATGAACTGAAACTTTTAAAGCGGTAGAACCGTGCTAACGACACTCAATTTTTATGAGCATTAGCAACAAAAATAGCTGTGAAACTATTAAAAGTTATTTTTTATACTTCCGCACAGACTGATATTATGAAATGACTTTATACGAGGCACGGTTGTTGTGGTGAGTTATTCATTTTCTCTAGTATCATTTTTAAACTGCAAAGTCTTTCTATAAACTGCTAACGCCTGTGATTCAGAGAAGTGGACTGAAATTACCGATTTACATTTGCCACAATCGTCTATGACGTACCCTTCAACACTGGCCACTCACTTTAATACCATTGTTCTTGTCACTCGTCTTTATTCAACAAATCCGAACTATAGAAGAAATACACCCATAAAAATGAATCTTTCTAAAGGTTCTTTTGGTTACAACCTCCTCATTTAAGCGACACTTTTTTCTTAAATAAATCTTGAAGATTATACTAATGTTTTGAAATCTCTTGAAATTACATTTCATAATCAAACTCGACTAAAATAACATTATATTATGTTTTGCCGCATGCAATCCCTTATCTCTATTATTATAGGTGTTGGATTTACATAGCAAATCATTAGTGTACCAAAATATTAATGCACTTGATAATTTGTACAAGCGATAGATATGAGAGGGTGAATATTTTAAAAGAGCTTATAGACCTGACTAGTACTACTCTTCTGCTTGAACAGCGATTTTTTTAATGGAAATAGGTGGCAAACGAACATGCGGATCACCTGATGTTAAGTGAGCGCTACCCATAGACATCCGCAACAAGCAAACGTGTTGCAGATATGTTGCCTACCTTTAATGGACAAAGGAAGGCATAGACAGAAATAAGGATATTTCCTTTTCCCCGTTAACCCCCACCCCGTCCAATCCTCTTCCCGTTCCCATCCCATCCTTATGAGGAAATGGTGGGAAGGGGAATAGGACTGAAATTAGACCTCCGGCACCTCACTCGTCAGATGAAACGCAGAGTACTTCTACTTCACGCTTGCTTTCTATGAGGTCGTGGTATTTCACCGGTCGAGCCTGCCCATTCGTGCATCAGATGTTGTTGTTGCGGCACTGTCAAAATACATTTTATGTCATCATTTATATAATTTTCTCTTTTGAAAGTTCCCAATTGGATGGTGATCCTAAATATATTTGTATTTCACTTTAAACATATCTATCACTCTGTATTATGCAGGAGTACAGAAGCAAAAATTATTTAATTTGTATTTATTCACAATATTGATAAGTTGTATAAATAACTCATAAGAGCAATCTGTGTCTTCTGTTGATTTTATGATCTGTGTTTTAAGATACTCTTTGGATAGATCGGAGAAGGCGGGAAATAAATAAACATTCAAAAATAGAACGCGTCTGTTTAGAAGTAACAAACGTACATAGGTATCAACGTCAAAGAGACTTCATCGTTTACTGGAAATTATCAGTTTCATATTTTTATGCTTTAGTTTACATCATAATTGCAATTGCTTTGCGTGAAATGAATAGTACTGAAATAATATCTGCATGGGATTTTATGTACATTAGATCAAGGAACGCTTTTATACGTTCTTTGGATTTACCAGAAGGTTGGTTGTATCAGGCCGCCTTATTTTTTAGTAAGTATTTCTTATATTTATTTAAACAGTTAAAAAAATCTAGTACGTGTACCACTGTAACGATTTTAAATGTATTAATATCACACTACGAATAACCACGAAGTTTATAGCCCGTAATATAAAAGTGGGCCTTGCATTCATAATCCTGGAGTCAACGCATTCGTGCGTCACAACTAAATTTATTCCGGATTATACCTACTCTTGAAACCTTGTATAAAGAGTATGAATTATAAACCCACACTTAATATAGTTACATTTAATGGATCTAAATTGTTTAATCGGTAATTACTCTAGAATGTATTTTATGATGAAGAAAGACTAAGATTTACAAAAAACAGATGCTGGAGCGCTGGAGCTAACAATAGTATGTAACATTAACCACTGGAAATTGAGATTATAGTAGTCTTGACATACATAAATCTACACAATATGGCATATTAAGACAATAATGCTCTGACCACGCTCGAATTATTTGAGTATCTACTGATTTAATAACAAGTATATTTGCAGAAAATTTCAAAAGACAAGAATGACTGATTTGGATATGCCTTTTATACAATACGTTTCAAATCACCAAGGAACGACGACTGAAAACGAAGAGCGTAAAAGTAATTTGTGCATTCTATTTGCATTACGTGCTATTTTATTACTTATAGAAATCTTTTAATATTCTTCTTTGTATTTAGGAGCACAAGTCTAATCTCCCTGCTCATTTCCCACTTTTTTTTCTTATGTGGGGTCGGCACAGTACGACCGTAGTTCATACTGTAATAGGTTTTGGCTATAGTTTTAAACCTGACGCCAACCCTACTCGGGCATGTATATGAAATATAAGTAGATAATCGAAATAATTTACTAATATTTCTTTTAAACCATTCCCGGCGAAGCTTACACTTGGTTGGAAATGGTTTACAAGATTAGTCGAACAGCGGATTCGAACCCACGACCATGTTGTGAATGTTTCGCGGTCCGCACCCTTAATTACTAGATTATTGGCGCTTCAGGATATAGGAGCTATACAAGTATCAGACGATATTATCTTCTATTAATCCCATTCTATAAAACAATGTTTCATAAAGTTAATAATGTATTGCCGTAATTTATTCGTCGTCGTCTTAACTAATTTAGTGTAAAATTGATAAATGTTATTAAGCGTGGTAAACCGAGAAACGTATAGAAGAGTTAGACCCAAAAATAAGGATACATTTTTGTCAGTCCTCATAGATAATTTATGCCACTAGGCTATCGACGTATCTTTACACAGAAGCCTCTATTCAACTTTGTCTATTGATACTTAAAACCATTGTTGCATCTAATCAATACGCGATATAGATTTGTTGACAACTATTTCATAATACTACTTCTACTATTTAAATAAAGACTGTGTATTACCGGTTTTTGTCTGCGCCGATAAGTACCCATTTCCATTTTTTGGCTATAAACGCTTACTGTATGGAGACCAAACAATATCTTCAGCAACCTACCAATCAAATATAACATTACAAAAGACAGGCATGAAGTAGAAGTATTCTGCGTTTCGTCTGATGGGTGAGGAACCGGAGATCTAATTTTAGTCTTCTTCCCCTTTCCATCCTTTTCTAAATGAGATTGGTTGGGAAGGTGAATTAGATTGACCAGAGACGAGATTGCTGAGGAAAAAGAAATATCCTTTTTCCAGTCTACCATCGTCGCCCATTAATGTTAGGCAACGCATCTGCGACTCATTTGCTTGTTGTGGATGCCATGGGTAAAGGTTTCTTAATATCATATGACCCGCTTGCTTGTTTGCTACCTTGGTCTATAAAAAAACTCTTGTAAAGTTTACTACAAGGAACTGTCTCATTAGGCCGACTGTTTCCTTTACAATTATTAAAAAAAGCGCAGTTGGAGTGCATAATGGCGGGTATTTAAAATCAATAATCCGCAGTTGAAGTCATGTTAAATATTCCTATTTATAATAAAGCACTTTATTATAAATAAGAATATTATATCAAAGAGGATATAATATAATTATTTTATATCCTCTTTGACAAAAGTGAAATAACTTTTATTATCTGTACAAGTCCAATAGGCATGACAGTTAATTTGTTTGACAGCAAATTATTAAAAGTTTGTTCAACTTTCAAAGTAAAAAGCAAAAAATGGCTGCTATTGGAATTGGAATGTGTGAAACGCCCGGTTGCAAGTCAATTGCTCAGTTACAGTGTCCGACCTGCATAAAACTTGGCATACAAGGGTCGTTCTTTTGCAATCAAGACTGTTTCAAAAAATCATGGAAATCTCACAAAATTATCCACTCTTTGGCGAGTAAGTTTTTAGGTTAGGTTGCGGAGTAACTTTTTCCCATTTAGTATGAATATATTTTGTTTTAGAGGGTGGAAGTACTGATGGTTCGAACGTAGAGTACAATCCTTGGCCGTCTTTTAATTTTACGGGAAAGTTGAGGCCGTTTCCGGCCGGTCCGAAGAGGACAGTGCCTCCACACATAGGCCGCCCAGATTACGCTGATCATCCGACGGGTTTCCCGGCCTCAGAAAACGCTGCGAAGGGTTCTGGTCAAATTAAGGTTTTGGACGATGAAGAAATTGAAGGAATGCGTGTTGCTTGTCGCCTTGGCCGCGAAGTACTTGATGAAGCCGCCAGGTAAGTTCATATAATGAATAAATTTCTAAACTCTAAATTACTTAATAAGTTTGCGGGTCACTGTAATTATATTGTATTTCAAAACGTATGTGAAATACTATATACATTAAATTCTAATCCTTATACATACCTATTAGTACTTGAAACAATTTAAAAATAAGGAAGATGCATAAGACTGCAAGATATGTATATTTTTCTAATTTGTATGAACATTTTTTTCCAAAATTATATTTTGTTTGAATATGAGGTTTTATTTTTAATATATTAATTTAAATATTTTTTTTATTTACATACTAACTATGAAATCTGAACAATTTTTTATTTCATTCGAGCACTAATTAACGATTCCCAATATGTTCCAGAGTATGTGATGTGGGGGTGACAACTGAAGAAATAGACAGAGTGGTCCATGAGGCGTGCATTGAACGTGAATGTTATCCAAGTCCTCTCAACTATCATAACTTTCCCAATAGTTGTTGTACTTCAGTCAATGAGGTTATATGTCACGGAATACCAGACTTGCGTCCATTACAGGTACTTATTTTTACTTGGATCATAGCTATAAACCCTTTTTCATAATTACTTTATTAAGAATTCAAGACCAGTATACTTTTAACATGTTTAATGACAAACTATTAATACACTTGCTAAATGTGTTGTCTTAAATGAGTTTAGAGTGGTGAGTGCTGGTATTTTAAATAAACATTATGTTCTACACACAAATAAAAAAACTTACTAGTTGCTACAAGTGGTTGACAATCACATTCCTGTGTGGGCTGGCAGGCAATTTTGTTTAGCTCTTATTTAACTAACTATTTAAAATTATTGCTTTACCTATTGCATAAATGGGCCAGATTGACTGGAATACCACAACCTCACAAATAACAAGTACATGTATCCTGAGTTTTGGCTGATGAGGCTCTTTCCCTTCCCATTGTTCCTTACAAAGGATAGGAAGAGAAGGGGAAGAGAATTGGACGGGGGAGGGGATGAATAGGAGATGAAATATCCTTTTTCTTCTTTATTTCCTATAAAGAGGAAAAAGGATATCCTTTGTAGGAAACAATGGGAAGGGGAAGAGCCTCATCAGCCAAAACTCAGGATACATGTCCATTCAAGGTAGGCAACAACTGCAACTCATTTGCTTGTTGCCAATACCTATGGGTAGTGGTCACTTAACATCAGGTGAACTGCTTGCTTGTTTGCAACTTTCTTCCACAAAAAAGACCTAATTCTAGTTATTTTCCACTTCCTATCCATTTCCAATAAGGAAATAAAGGCATTGCCTAGTGTGGACATCACTAGGTTAACCAACAATGCAACTGTACATACTTAATATTCAACTCAACTCTGTAACATCGCAGGCTTTGTGTTTTTTATTGCAAATATATTTTTATATTCATGGGATGGGAAAAGAAAGAGGAATTGACGAGGAAAGGGATGGATAGGAAAATTAATATCCCTTTTTCTGTTTATCCCTTCCTCTGTACATTAAAAGTAGGCAATCCATCTGCATTAGCTTGTTGCAGATGCCTATGGGTAGCGGTCACTTTTTTTTAATGTGAGGTTATCTGCTTGAATGTTTCCACTTTAGGTTTAACATAATCTCAACTTTCTTTTTCATTTGGACATTGTGTTTGTATGAAAATATGTGTATGCATTTGTGGACAGAGCATATGCTAAGTATTGGGAATTTTTATTAATTTATACTCTTACTCATACATACTCTTTACCAATATTATAATTTCAGGATGGTGATATCTGCAACGTTGATGTAACGGTCTACCATAGAGGATTCCACGGTGACTTGAATGAGACATTTTTTGTCGGCACTGTATTAGAGTCAAGTCGGAAGCTTGTGCAGGTCACTTATGAGTGTCTTCAGAAAGCAATTGATATTGTAAAACCTGGTGAAAAGTACCGAGAGATTGGAAATGTTATACAGAAGCATGCACAAGCGAACGGGTTGAGTGTTGTGCGTTCTTACTGTGGTCATGGAATACATAGATTGTTTCATACTGCTCCAAATGTTCCACACTATGCCAGTAAGTACAAACTTAATTTTGATTTAATATCCAATGTTTTCTTAATGATTTTATCTATGCAAATACTATACATTAAGATTAGACTAATTGTTCGGGTTTTATTGCGTTTATAAAATTTTTATACTCTCAATATTTTGAGTTATTTACAGCACTCATGGTCACAGGGGCACCAGGATGTAAGAGACATTGGTTGCCCCATGACTATGTTATAAATTCTATAAATTTTTTTTTTTTTTATGTTAGAAGGTGGCAAACGAGCAAGCGGATCACCTGATGTTCTTTGAGCGATACCCATAGACATCCGCAACAAGCAAATGTGTTGCGTAGGCGTTGCCTACCTTTAACGGACAGACGAGTGGATAGACAGGGAAAAGGATATTTCCTTTTCCCCGCCCTTCTCCTTATCCAATCCTCTTCCCGTTCCTATCATATCCTTATAAGGAAAGGGTGGGAAGGGGAAGAGGACTGTAATTAGGCCTCCAGCGCCTCACTCATCAGATGAAACGCAGAGTACTTCTACTTCACGCTTGTTTTCTGTGAGATCGTGGTATTTCTCCGGTCAAGCCGGCCCATTCGTGCAACAGATGTTGTTGTTGCGGGCTCTACCACTGTTAAAAATATATATATATATTTATTTATGTAATTAAATGTGT
>JWHW01025278.1:44720-56320 GCA_000931545.1 Papilio glaucus | reverse complement strand
TAACTAATGACACAAATAACTAGAATATTTATGTGCAAAGTCATAATTTGAACTTTTAATAAGTAACATTAAGAAGTGTTACCATTGGTAATAAAACTTTCTTTTTTTCCAGAAAACCTCTTATATTTTGAGGCTGTGTTTATGAAGAAAATATAAAATAATTAATTTTAGTCCTTATGTTCAATGCAAACAGATATAAATATGATAAATAATTCATGAAAATATAAAAGTACACTCAAATAGTATTAAATGTAAACTCAATGGGCTGGCAACACTGAATTATGTTTCAATTAAATACAGTTATTTTCTCTTAATGCTAGGTGACTTTAATTGATATTCGAATAGATAAATAAAATAAATTTAATTAAAACAAAGTGAAACATTTTTTTCAGTATCATGGATTTATTTTTACTATTGATTATGTAATTTATATTTAGATGGATTTCTTGTAATTTCGTGTAATTTAAAACTGCGCGCATATTCATCTTTTATGTATTTATATGAACAGCGCCCTCTATCTGTTACTCAAGTAATACAATAAATTATCAGCTAAAGCCATGAAATAAAGATTGCAAAAGATAGAATGAAGTGTAAGGTATATTTCCTAAACTATACAATAGACCAATCTAGTATGAATCCAAACTCCATGTGGTTTATATTAGAAACATAAGTCTTCCAAGGATATGATTAAAAAATTATCCATGGAAAAGCCAATCCAATAGGTCTTTAAAATTAATTTCCGATTAGATTAGGGATTAATTTGTGTTTTTAATTTACAAGGCAAAACATTACAGGTTGTTTTCTTTGAAATCTCTAAACCCTTTGTTGATCGAATCCCCCCATGGTGCATATCTAAAAAAAGTATCAACAACAAATATTTGTTGGTAAAGCCAAAAAATATATCCAATTTCAAATTATTATTTTATGTAAATGAAATCTCGAAAATCATATTTTTTTTTGTATGTAAGCAACATTGCTTTATTAATTTCATCACATTGTTTAATAACTTATGATTTTCTTATGTTTTGTTTTCTATTAACTGTATGTTGTACCGAATGAATACTGTAAAGAAACGATAGGAATGTTTTTGAATGTTGTATAAAAGTTAATTAATGTGTATTGAGTTTTGATAGTGACTTGATATAATAAAAGTTTTATAGAAATCAACGGTTTTTTATTTATTAAATATATCCTAAAATAAATAACAATGAGCTAAATGCAATATTACTAAATTAGATAATAAAAATATATTTACAGTACATAAGCCAGGACTATGGCCCCTAATACATTATTAACTTAAGTAATTACAATTACATAAATTTCATAAAGCATGTTCACAGAGTATAACAAAAAAGTTAATGTGGAAATAAGCAGTGTACTATTAATTTCTCCATTAATGTAAAACTAAGATCAATCCGAATGTTTCTAAGAGAATCCTTCTCATTCGTTTTTTCCAACATTTTCTAGAAGTCAGCTATAGGTTAAAAATAAATGAAAGTTATAACATGCCTTTGAATGTAATATCTATGTTATATTTCATTCTATAACATTCATCAATAGTGTTTGTCTTGCTGCTAATATCTCCAGATGTTCATTAAATATTTAAACATTATTCATTTTAAAGCTTGTTTCACGTTTTAAAAAAATATTTAAATAATTGTCATTGTAACCTTACAATTAAATAAGATAGAAGTATTATTAAATTATAAGGGTAATAAAATAATGTGTGGTTGTCTATAGTTGCTTTTTTAACATTAATATTTTAAATTTTCATATAACTCGAATTATTTTAAAAGGAGCATAAATTAACACTTTGTTCTTAAATTTAATCGTTGGCTTTTTATATAAAATCTTATTTTTTTTATTAAATCTTTTTAATAATTCATTCCTCATATTCTTCGAACAGAGGTATGTAGTCATCGCTCCTAGAGCGAAGTTTCAGACCAAACTGCGAAATTTGATTTGGATCAGCTATGGTCTTCTCGAATGGTTTAGCTGTGCCAGTCTTCCAACTGTCTATTCCATCTTGTTTCCGAGTTGTTGCATCTTTAACTTGCTTCATATTTGATAATTTTGATAGTAACAACTCCTTCTGTAAACAAATAACATTTTTTTAAGGAAGAAGGTGGCAAACGAGCAAGCGGTTTACCTTATATCAAGTGACAAGAAACTAACAAGTTGCAGATGCGTTGCCAACCTTTAATGGGCCGAAGAAGAGATAAACAAAAAAGGATTTTCCTGTTATCCCCTTTCCTTGCAAAACCTATCCCCTTCACATTCTTTTCTTATAAGAAATAGATGGGAAGAGCAACATCGTCATTACAGGCAATTGATACTCCAAATAGTTTAGGCAATATTTTTTTATGGAAATAGGTGGCAAACGAGCAAGCAAGTCCCCTTGATAGCAAGTAAGCCGGTAAGTGACCGCTATCCATACTCATCCGAAACACACAAATGAGACGCATGTACGTGTGCATAGACGGATAAGAATATATTCCTTTTCCCCATTTATCCTCACCTCGTCAAGAAATTGGGCGTACGTCACCTCAATCATCAGAAGAAACGCAGAATACTTCTTCACTCCTATTGTTTGTGAGGTCGTGGTACCTCACCGGTCGACCCGGTCCGTTCGTGCAACAGATGTTGCCTAGTCAACCACTGTGAATATATAGTACCTTAGTAGTATTACCTTATTTAATCTTACCTGTATTGGGTTTTCTGAATAACTTGCGTAAATTCTCAGGACGGGCTCCCCCGTTTTATTATCAAATGTCAATTTGGTTTTCGGTGGTATTTTGGCTTTGACCACACTTAGCTTTTGGGGACTGTCGACTTTCTTTTCTGGTACTGCAAATAACCTCAAGGGCGGCCGCCATGATACTACATTAGCTTTACCTTTATTGAAGTCTCGATCGTCACTTATCATTGATTGTACTAATTGTCCAGCGTATACGTTACCTTTTCTATTATTTTGAGACGTATCTTCTTGCGAGCGCAGTAATTTGTAAGTGAAGTTAACCGATTCACTTGCCTTTTCAAACGGAGCTCCAGAAAGTTTTATTTCATGAGACGAATGTTTAATTTCATTGCTCGTATCATTCTTTTCCTCTTTATCTAAATTCAAATCTTTTTTACCATCTTCATCTTCGACAGTTTTCGATTTCAGTGTAGAAGTTAAGACGTTTTCTATACGTGCAAGTTCGTTTACTTTTTCCACTTGTGCTAACGCGGCCGCTGCTCTAACATCGTTTATAGCTGAGTAAAATCCTTTTGCAATAAGATTCCCTACGCTTTGACCGACTTGAGCATAGTATAAAGGTGTAGTATTTTGTTCCGTCGTAGTTTCATCTAGATGCTTAATGGTTGTGGTTGGAAGCTCTGTTTCAGATGATAATGTCTCTGTTACATTTAGTTGATCATTAGGAATAGATAGTTCTGTAACATTCTCTGTTACGTTGCTAGGTGCAAACGCTTGTGGCACTAAAGATAGAAGCGATGCTTCTTGCGTTTCTCTTTGTACAATATTCCTGTGAGGTTCATTTGACTTGAAAGATATTGGTATTTGCTGTGTTATAACTTCGTTTTCTAGCAAGAATAGTTCAGGTTGGGCCGACGTTTGTTGAATTGGATGTTGTACGTCAGCCGTGTATGGTATGAATTCGACTGCGGGAAATTGTTGCAGCAGTTGATTCTGTAATTTTTGTAGGTAATTCGGATCGTTTTGATAGAGCGCGCTCGGTGGAATGATTATACCTTCAGCTGCTGTGTGTAAAAGATCTTGATGGCCGGATAGATCTGTAAGTCCCTGGAACACACGTATATAATTTTATATCAAATTACAATCCAAAAAATATTACTACTTCCGAGTTTCTTCATCTCACAACACGATAGAGCTCCAAATTCGTATTCGCGTAACTTTCTGCCTCGTGGAATAATCTGTCAAGAGATTTTCATACGAAATACAACTAGGGTCCTTCACTAAACGAGCGTACTCCTTCCTTAAACGCCGGCAGCGCATCTACAGTTCCTCTGATATTGTCGATATTCATAGGCGCCTGTGATCATTTAACTTAATCTTTAAAAAAAAAATGAGTACTAACAATGCCAGTAAAATTTGATTAACTATCCAAGTAGGAATGCTAAACTACTTTTTTTGATCTACTACCATTGTATTATATTACCTGTATTGAATATTGTTGTGGATTTTGTGGCACTGGTAGTGACGGATGTCCGTACTGTGCCGACAGTGGGAAAGATGCACCGTTCTGCACGAACTGTTGTAGCTCAGGTGTTTTTAAGGACTGGAAAAGTATATTTTATTGTATATTCATTCTTATATTGTTGTAATTATGCCGAATTTGAGGAAGCAGTACAGCAGTGAACTGATACAGGTTGATGTCGATGCAAACATTGTCTTACGAACTTAACAATATTCGCCTAAATAGACCCACTCCTTGCCGCATATGATTATCACTATTTCCCATTAAGGTAGGACCGTACAGTTCTATATAGACCGACGACAGCAGGAAACGGTTGAATGGGGAAATCGACAGATCGGCTTATTTGGGAAAGCGGTAGGCCGCATATTGGGGTAAGCGGTAGACCGCATATTGGGGTAAGCGGTAGACCGCATATTGGGGTAAGCGGTAGACCGCATATTGGGGAAAGCGGCAGACCGTATATTGAGGAAAACTTATGGTCAGGAATGTTGCTGTTCATCATTTTAATCTTTACATAAAGTCTCATTACTTACTGACTGTTTTGAAAATCCAGTGGGAGCTTCGATTTTAGCCGGCATTTGGTACACCTGGGGCTCGGAATACTTTTCAGTGACTTCGTATGTTGTTTTGACCTATACAAAGGTACATAAAAATATTAAATAATCTTTGAAGAAGTAACGTATTAACATATTAATGAGGTAATTAATAATTAACACGTTTAAGTCAAGTAAGATAAGTAAGGTATACGTACCGGTTCGGTGACTGCGTCAGTGTTAGTGGTATCAGCTGTGTCGACGACCACGATAGGCTTCTCGGACAGGCTGAGGTTGGGCGCTGGTATCGTGTGTATTGCACCTGCTGGTCATACACAACTGACAAAGTTTGAACCGCCCACGGCAATGGACATCCGTAGCATAGTCATTAAAGTTATGGTCTACGTAGCTTATTCATTTCTTCAAGTATTCTCGTGCACGTATTTTTTAAAATAGATAAATTAGTGCTTAAAAATGTATTTTTTAAACAATTGAAACTATATATTTAAACAATTATTAAATCAATAACTTTGATAATTATTTAATAAATTACTTAGATAGTTATTTAATTAATCATTTAAATAACCTTTTTAATAATTATTCACATATTTTTTTAATAAACCAATTGCTTAACAACCGTCCCATCTGAAGTTAAGTTGTCATGTGATTGAACGATGGTACGCACTAATTTTTTATAAGCCTTACATTGCCTATTCTCTTGACCTCTTCTTTTGACCTCCTTGAGTACAATAATGACTGTGCGACTTGATTTGTCATTGCCGTGGACGTTAAAAACTTTTGTGCAATCTGTGCGGGCACAAGTTGAAAAGCACAGAAAAGAGATTTGCATGGCGAGACTCCTGTGCAATTAAATACACACAAGACTAATTTAAATGATCTGCGCACAATCGCAGATCATATAAATTGTTTATAAAAAAAATACTAAATGGAAGTTAGACATGGCATCTAAAAGACATTTTCCTTTGGAGACCTTTGGTATTTAGAGTCGAAACCCTGTGTTTCTGTCGAAAACTCAGAATATGGTATCGGTCGGTCATAGGACATATGTAGGTAGAACATCAAGATCGGTGGTTTTCCTCATCACTCCCGCAACCTTCATCAGATCCTTGGTTCATCTTAGGAATTTACTTACGCTGCAGTCCAGAACCTTCTTGCCTTATCACCCATCAATCAATGTGTTCTACTTAAATATTTAACAGCAGTGGAGCCCGCAACAGAAACATCTATTCCACAAATGGGTCGGCTCTGACGACCTTCCAGTAGACAGGTGTGAAGCAAGAGTATTCTGTTCAATTTCTGCGTTTCGTCTGATGGATGAGGTGCCGAAGACCCAAAATTAAGTCGTATTTTCTTTCCTATCCTTTTCTAATAAGGATAGGATATGAAAAGGAAGAGGATTGAATGTGGGAGGGGATGGGTACAAAAATTAAATATACTTTTTCTGTCTGTACCCTCTTTTATCCATTCAAAGTAGGCAATGCAACTGCGACTCATTTGCTTGTTGCGGATGCCTATTGGTAGAGGTCACTTAACATCAGAGATCCCTTTTGATACCATCTTCCATAAAAAAAACTCAGTAAGTCTACAATACATAAATAGTATAGTGTTTAGCAGATACGCCTGTCAGGCTGGCGAAATACATATAAAGCAAATACAAAGCTACAGGATATACTTCAGTATGGCATATTAGCATAGAGTAGTGCAGTGCTGATATAATCAACCTGTATCACCGTGAGTGTGTAAGATAGGTGGCGCAGACGCGGCGCGCATCAGTTCGTAGTCCGGCACAGGCGGTGGCAGACGACCAGTCTTCCAGGGACCCCCCGGGATCGCGTTGCGGAAGTGCGTGTGCGGCTTCATCGCGTACCTGGTAAAGGAATATCCGACATTATACGATTTTAACGGTGGTAGAGCCCGGAACAACAACATCTATTACACGAATGGGCCAGTTCGTCATGAATACCAGTGACGTAATGAAGACAGGCGTGAAGTAGAAGTAGTTTGCGTTTCGATTAATGAGTGAGGTGCCGGAGGACTAATTCTTCCTCCACCTATCCTTTCCTTATAAGGATGGGATGGGATGGGAATGAGAAGATGGTTTGAGAGGGCAGGGTAGGAACAGGAAATATCCTTTCCCTGTTTTTATTATGGAAGAATGTTTATCCCCTCCTCACTCCAATAAAGGTAAGCAACCCATCTGCAGCTTATTAGGTTGTTGCAGATGCTTATCGACTTCGATCACCTAATATGGTCAACTGCTTGCCTTTTCCACCTTGTGTCATTAAAAAAATATGTTAGTTGCAGAGGCAAGCTTCTACATGAAGTTTGCCGTAACTATGAAATATACAATTAACTAACGATATGCACATATAATAGTGATATAAACACTATTAAAAAGACACATAATAGTAGTATGATATTATTCAGTTAAAAAGCTTGGGCTCTGCGTCATCTTACTTATGACGAAACGAACGAACGAAAAAATAAACACTTCTACTTTATGTCTTCTTTGACTACATAGTACCTATTCGTCAGACTTAGACAATTCATAGGTCTTCGCTTTTGCCTTCCATAGTATGCAGTCCTTCTAGCATTTCCCACCGTCGTCACTAGTTCATCGGAAAGGAGGAGCGCCCTCCCTTTGTTTTTTTGTTTCTATTAAAATATGGAGTGCAAATGTATACTTACCTATGAGGCATTGGTCCTCTGTACACTACATATGGTACTCGGTGAGTCGGGGCGGGCAGTATCCGCTGGTGTAGCCAGGGTCTTTGCAGCATCACGCCTGGTCTGAACACCGCCGGCCCGCGCGGTCTCACTAGCGCCATTCGACTGATGTACGCCGCTTGTGATAGCGAACATATTGTCATATACACCAGATGTATCTAAAAAGAAAGTATTAACAAATTAAGTACCAAGCAATTTTCATCGATGATTGATCGAACGTGAGCCATATTACGTGAGAAAAAGGTTTTAAATTTAAAGCACGTGACTCTAAATTTAACGTATTTATTTTGATCTTAATACCAATTTGTCTTTTCATTTATAAATGAATGTCTAATGAGTCAAGTGCGGACATGTGCTCTATATAAGGGAGGTGTTGGAAACACGGCGAGCATGGGTCGGCAGCGCTCGACCGGTTTGCTTCCGATCGAAGAGAGTTCGCCGGAGATATTCTTGCAAGACATTCTAGAGACATATCAGTGCTTAGAATTCTATATAGGTGACTTTCTTACTTTTTTGTTTCGAGGTATTAAAAGTCGAAGTATTAAAGGCACTCTCACACTAACGGTTACTCTGCGTGTGATTAGTTAATATTATTTTTTGATATGAATCATCTATTGGTGCACCGTAGTAGTAAAATAGTGTTTGTATGCCGTGACGGCAAATAGCATGACGCTCTTACCTCGTGATGCCCCCTCTACGTTGTCACACTCGACTCTCTTGCGTGTGTGTGAGCAAGCGGGTTATGTGACTACCGTTACCTATCGTAACTATTATAATAATGGTGGATGATAAAAAGGGGAAGAGGTTGTGAATGGAATGGAGCCTATAGCACCTTACATAAAAAACACAAGCTTTCTTCTACTTCACGCATGTATTCTGTTAGGTCTTTGTATTGCTGTGTGACTTGACCAATGTACAAGTAAGACTAATATTACTCCCGAACGCCAACATCCATCCATCTTTTTATAACATCGCTAATTATCAGGTGAGATTGTGGTCAAGCTTTTTTCATATAATTAATGTAAAAAATAATAAGTATAAATAATATTTTATTACCGAATAAAGAAGATTCGTATCAAAAGTACACGCAAATGAAAATGTCATAAATCAAATTGAGCAATGACGATGCTACGGCAGAGTGAACATTTCACTTTTCTAACGCTAATTATTTGAATCATGCGACTAAAACGGCCGGTGTGAACGGCCGCCGAGACATGTCGCGGGTGGCCGCGCGTGAAACCGACTGAGCGAACGAATTTCTCGGACCGTTGACTTTGATGTGAAGGTACTCTTATGCACATGTGCATGTGGTAACGCTGTATTTGCAATTAGTATTTTATCTGTGAAGTAAATCAATTGCGTTTTCTTTTCTTTCGAATTAAATTGCGATGTTTAGCAATAAACTCATCCATCACCATACTTTGGACATAATAAGCCATCACGCTCGTACCTCTGAGTACAGCTCTACTCTGCTTTTTCTACATCAAATATATGCATTATATAAATTATCTTTAATATCGCTTTTAGTATTATCAACAATATGGCGCTTTGAGTTCGTCTAGATCTAGAACATCCCCGAAAACCACTGTCTAAATCTGCAATCATTCTTTCAGTCTTTATAATCGGACTACATATAACTGTCAGCAAATTGTGAACTGAACGAACCATTAGCGTTTGACGTGTCCTTTCTTGACAGTTTATAAAATGACGAAGTTTAATCGTCAAGTAATATTACATGACCTGCTTGCTCATTTGCCACCTTCTATAAAAATGATTGGTAGAGTCGTTACGGAGTTAAAGCTCAACAAACTCACACACAATTACATATTAATATAGTTAGGATAATACCTTAAAAAGATGTCAAAGAAAAAAACTTTGTTACGTTTCACACGATACGATAAATTGTCAATTATTCGTTCTGCGTTCAGTTCACAATTTGCGTACGGTTTATAAAATGACTAGGCCGATTATAGACTAACCGAGTTCAAAATCTACCTGTGACATATAATAGTACAATGTATTATTACAAAATACAGAATTGCAAAGTGATTTTTTTTGTATCATTTTAATTTTACTTAACCCCGCTAATGGTCATGCTTATAGAGGTGTTGAATTCGCTTAAGTATTGCTTCAGTCACGCAACTTCATTCATTGTTACCTAGATGTTACCTGGCGTCGCGTGGGTCAATTTCAATATTGGATGATAATCATAAAAATATAGCGTATATTACTATTGTAGGTAACTGACTAATTGTGAAAGAATTACAAAAATTGAGTCAGAAGAATCAAAGTTTACCCATTATGAGCAATAAATATATTCGAGCCTGGGTAAATTCCCTTTAATCAGCGTTTTTTAATGTAAATCCATTTTCCACAATAAATAGATCCCGCAAGTACTTGAGCGCGTCGTTGCCACGTATTAATTTCTCATTTTCCACTTTTGCAAGATGATTCCGCTTTTAATAACTTCGAATTATAGGTGACATGTGTCATTACCATGGCAACCGATATTGTTAATGAAGGTTTTATGTGTTTTCCTCCAGTTTTATTTTCGAGATACAACCCCATCTCATTTTATGTACCCCTGACAATGTGTGTGCACAATTTCATGATTATTCGTCAAGGAGTTAAAGAGTAACAATCAAACAAACAAACTCACATTCGAATTTATATTAGTCACGATTCGGATTATTTTGAGGTAACAGTAGGATAGTGCAAGCACCAAAAACGTTTATCTTCAAGATGGCGCTATGTGACATTATTACGTCACGTAGCGCCATTGCTCTATGATTCTTTGTGGGGCAATCGAATAGGTAAGCTTAAAGAACAATCTTATCCAAATTAAACACTACATTTTAAATTTTGGAGCCGTTTCAAAGAAATTAGATTTACAATTTGCAAATAGTTATATTAATTTACACGCACTTATCAAATGAGTAAGATATTCAGTAACGTAAATCATGACAGTCCTATGACTGCTAGAACTTATGAATATTCCAGCAGGTGCGGTGTGTGCTGCATTAACCGAATAACTAACGGTCCTCCGCACTCCAATTACCACAGATTTGCTGAAGAAAATCACCGACGCCGTTCCGAGTCTAACAGTTCTTCGCCGGCGCGCATAGATTTTACCGGGGTTTTTAAAAAAATACCCTACTTCTGGGGAAAAGATAAATGTATATAAGATTACAGTGACGGAAGAGGGTTCCGCGATCTCATAAAGAACGCACCGATGACGCTCCTACTGTCTTATATCGTAGATACTAATATATACATATAATAAAATGTAACTGATCGCTGTCTGTACTGGAAGATATTTGACAAAAACTAGTATTGGGGGTATTCATAAACGTAATAAAACCCAAAACAATGATTATTAGAATTTTTGTCTGTTTGTCTGTATGTGCGTTTGTTACCGCAAATCTCAAAAACGGCTTAACCGATTTGGATGCGGTTTTCACTATTCTATTGTGGTAAGCTTCACTTAACATTTAGTGTTTGTTTTATCTCAATCGGTTTATTAATAAAAAAAGTTATATCAAGCAGGGCACAGCTAAATATTTTTGCAAACTGATAGCTAACTGAATCGATTGAAAGAAGTGGTAATGATCGGGAAATGCCCCAAAAATCACTGCCAAAAGATGTCGATTTTTAGTAGCGTTTTTCATTGCTGCACATTTTTCGGTCTAGCCCCTCAACCACTCGGCCCGCAAACAAACGAATGAAGAACTCCGTTCCAAAAAAATGTACTATGTAAAAGATTATTTAATACTTGTTACAGTTACAATATGTCAGGTAACGTGTTTGTAATAGGTTAAACGCGTCGTGCTCGCGCGCAATACTCTATTAGCTAAGCGCGTCAGTACGGTGATTCCGATGTGTAGGACGCTATGTGAAATCTGAACGGACCGGTCGCGGACGCTCTCTACTCATATGAACCTCACTCTACATTGCCCATACACACCCGTTATCCGAAACGGACGTCGCAGAGGCTAGAAAGCGCATTCAAATTTTTAATATCCTTTAATAAACGTACGGAGTTTTGTTACAGTTTCCATATTACATTTAAAAAACGTAAACATGTTAGGACATGAGAGCT
>JWHW01025278.1:17204-29208 GCA_000931545.1 Papilio glaucus | reverse complement strand
ATTTTTCATATTCGACATTTGAAAATATGTGGTGTATTATTATAAGAAAAATTTATTTACTTGAAGACTTTTATAGGCATTTAAAACGATTTACGTATAAACAAAATCGCGTAATCCCTGGCCTAAGTGTTCATTGTAACCGTGAGTTTTCACTGGCGTAAAATAGTGTATCGAAACAAGCTTTCTCTCTATCTTTTTCTTTGAAAAAACTGAGATGACAATATTTTTATCTGATTTTTTTCAGCAGTGTAAGCCAACGGTAATAGATGGCGCTAGCAGTCTTTAAAATCGCGCTTTAAGGCGTAAGTGTAGTGACAATATATTTAAAAAATAAATAAAAAGTGCGGGACAATTAATGATCGTTTAGTTGAAACGTATTTTAACAGTTACTTGTGATCATTTCAATATGCAGGCTAACGGCACTGTGGGGTCAATGATTACCAAGGTACCAGGACCTATCTACTATGAGGGCATCCTGCTCGTGACGGACCGACCATTTACAGTTAATATTAATATAGTCTGTGCATGCTTTAGTATACATGTTATAACTATGTATTGTTAATACAAAGACGAGCATGTTTATGGCGAATGCCATAAAATGTTATTTCGGACACACTCGTTAAAAGCACGACATTGCAAAACTATGTTGAATAAATGCATTTTATGAGTTATTTCACAATTAAAATGAATATATTTGAATCGAATTATAATAAAAAATATTGTTTTAGGTAATTTATTAATAGATTTCAATTGCTTTTATCAGTCAAATTAATCTTAATTAGTGATTTTTTTTTATATATTTTTATACGTACGAAAAGTTATTTGTTTCTTTACGAATTGCACCCCTATTTATAAATTAGTAACCTTTCGTTACGTATTTAATTATTCTTATTTTTTTTTAATACCGTTTATTCAATAATAAATATCCCGACATCGCAATCACATAGTAATTTGAAGATCTTCAAATAGCTACTTTCGTATTAAAAATTCAAAATACATTATAAATTCGAAACAAAATTGTTGTATAATGCTTTCATTTTTTCTTTCGACACATAACTACTACCATTTTCTTTTACTTTTAACAACATGAGAGGATTAACTTTTGTATTAAAATAGCTAATTGGCTAATTTTAAATAAGATAAACCTCTCTCGTGTTTCATAACGCTCATAAATAATGCGGAAGTGTCTTATTTCTTAAACTTAGTTCCGGTCATGAGGTACACAAGTTATATAACAAAAATGGTCTATTGAATACATCATCAACAACCATCTCAATTATACAGTCGGGGGAAAATAGTTCCCAAATTAGTTATTTATTTAAAAACTCCATTATACAATTGAAGCAGAAATGGCAGAAGTAATACCTATAGGCTATCTCTACCAGTCGCATTAAAGAAAGAAAAAAATAAAGAGGAAATTATGAAGATATGACTGTTTTATGGAAGAAGTTGGTAGCAGCAAGCAGATCACCTGATATTAGGTGACTGTTCCCATAGGCATCTGCAACAATCTAATGAGTTGCAAATGCGTCGCCTTCGTATGTAGACAGACAGCCGTCTCGCCCGTCCAATCCTCATCCGCTTCCCATCCTTTCCTTATTAGGTAAGGAATGAGGATTAAATTTGGGCCTCCGGCACCTCACCTATCAGGCGAGACTCAGAATAATTCTACTTGATTCCTGCATTCTGTTAACGTATTTTATTTAAAGAGATTTTTTATTTCAAATGTTACTATTTAACAAACATTTTCTAACTTCCTGTCCCAGAATTGAAATTATTATGAATGTGATTAACATTTATGTAAATTAGAGAAAATAACTGATTTGCATGAAAATGCTTTTCACGAATCTATTACTCGTTAAGGTATACATTAATATATTTTACGAATCTCGGTAGCTCTTAATAGTTACAATATTTAATCCCTGCTAGTTAATATCAAACGAACGAAAAAGAGAGAGATAGATAGATAATATAAGATAAGCTTCATATCTTTTTTTGGTATCTGTTTTTTATGTTCCAAATATCAGCTGGTTTATGAAGCGGTACAAGTTAATTATGCCTGAAGTATGACCTCACCTTTTAAACATAATAAGGGCCATATAAAAACTCTATCTTATTCAATAGAAAAAATAATTGAGACTTGAGAGAGAAAAAATCAGTGTATTTATCTTCAAATAGATTGTTCTAATAATTCAATAATATGAAAATACGATGGTAATATTTTATATAGCATGCGTATCTATTGTATAATAGTATGCTATTTGGTGTTAATTAAAGTATGCTGTTTATATAATATTTAGGTGAGGCATTTTAGCATTTTTTACAATGTAAATGTGTTAAATGTTAAATTACTATACTTTTGAACAACATGTTAACAAGATTACAACATTGTTACATAATTATTGTGTGATACGAAAACAAAAATTTGATAGTTGTAAAACTTACGCAACTTCAAAAGGCACCTCTTCCTTCTTTAATACAAAGGTTTATCATTTTCTTGTTATACGACGAGACTAAGAAAAATATTGTAGAGCATAATAAACACGCTTCCCTTTTTTGCAGTTTATTTTAATGACAGTGAATTAAATTGTGTTTGTGAGGCTGATTATTGCAATTCCCTAATGTATGTTACTAGCTATTGCCCGCGGCTTCGCACGCACTTAAGTCTTTAAGGAGTTAAATCGTAACAAACAAACTGATATTCGCATTCATAATATTAGTTAGAATTTACTTGAAATGTTTTTAATTATCAAAATATCTCGAAGCTTAAAAAAATAAGATAAAGTATTTAGTCTTTAAGATGCTACATATTTAAAAAAAATGAGTTAGATGTTTGTTAATCACCTGGAAGATTTAAGATGTTATAAAAATTTATTGAGGCCCCGACGATTGCACAAAACAATTTGTGTCACAATGTACTTTATATAAATAGTTTAAACACATTTAAATTAAAATTCAAAAACAATTTCAACATTTTTCTTTTATCTACCTACTATATGAATAAATAACTTGATTTGACGGAGGCCTAATTTCAGTCCTCTTCCCCTTCCCACCCTTTCCTCATCAGGATAGGATGGGAACGGGAAGAGGATTGGACGGGGAGGGGTTAACGGGGAAAGGAAAATATTCCTGTCTATGCCCTCCTCTGTCCTTTAAAGGTAGGCAACGCATCTGCAACACATGTACTTGCGGATGCCTATGGGTAGCGTTCACTTAACATCAGGTGATCCGCTTGCTCGTTTGCCACCTTTTCCCATAAAAAAATAACTTGATTGTCACTTCAATGATTGCTATTAAATGTAATAATATTGTATAATGTTAATGGAGTTTGAATGATCGTGATGTGGTCTTATTGAAATTGTAAGTTTAATGTTGATGCTGTTACAAATTCCCTGATTATATTTATAACATTATTAAGGTTAATAGTCATTTGCTAGATTATGAAGAAGATTGAAGTCTTAATATCAGTAGACCAAATAACGACATCTGTCGCAAAAGTTATTTGGCTTACAGAATACTAACAGTAAAGTTTAAAACTTATACCAAGTTTCGTTTCGTGGCTGTAAGATATCATACTCATTATAATTCCTTGCTATTTAACATTGCTTGTTTGAAAGTGGAAGAAAAAAGGTTCACAGCGTAATGCACGGTCTGACCAGATCCGCACCACACTCGACACCACTGTCACGATACTCTCTGGGTAGCAGGAGATAAAACAAGATGGTGTACCATCGTAAGGACGAAGGTCATAGATGGAGTTGGTCACGACCCTCAAACACGAGGAATACGACTTAATGAGGAGGATAATTCCTTGATCTTTTACTCCTTCCCTTTCTAAATGAAGGCTAGTAACGTAGTTGTGATCAATTAAATCAGATGAACAGTTTGATAGTTTATCGGCTCGCTTCTTGTGTCGTATCACCTAATAAAAGCCTGCTTCTTCTTCTGTCTAATCTTCTAATCTTCACTCTTGTCGACTTCTATGATATGAACGCCAGCTCGCTGTCGATGTGAAAGAGGTATACTTGTGTTTTACTTGGGAGCGTCTTCGAGTTTACCGTTGATCTGTTAACGTGGTGGTGGTCTTCACATAAAATAATATATCCCCTTTTGTTTGTTTGTCTTTTCCTCTTATGATGCGAATGTTAACTTACCGTCGATGTGCGCTGGATACTTGTGCGCGGCGAAGCCTGTGGGTGAAGAGAGGGCGGCGGAGGCGGTGTGCGGGTAGTGGGCGGGCGCGGTGGGCGCCGCGTACGCGCTGGGCGGCGGCCCGTACTCTACGTGCGACGTGGGCGGCGGACCGTATACTACTTCCGCTGAAATTATACATGTTATACTTCACATTCATACACGAGGTTGCCATGATAAAAAAAATATATAAATTCCAGTGTAAATAACCAAGTGAAGCGACGAGATATAAAAAAGATTATTTTGTTATCAAGGAAAAATCTTGAGATGTCGAGAAATATTGGGAAATATAAATGCAAATCAATAAATATAATAAATTCTAGATTATAATAAGTTCTTAGTGTCTTATGTAATTTTCTTATTATTTAGCCGGTTGTGAAAATAAAAAAACAACATAATAAAAGTTACCTTCACCGTACCGCCACATTCCGGTATATTTAGACGTGAGCTTATTGTTTAACTTTGTCGCTTATGCAAGTTTTATGACAGTGGGCGTATCACGTTAAGAGATATTTCACACGAATATGAGTTAAGTTAACAATACAACTTATATGTAACTTTGCATATGTTATGTAACGCAAGGTTTACCACCTTTTTTGTCAAGATTATTTTTGAAGGAACTTCATACATAGTTGTTATTCGAATTAAGAAGAAAATAGTAAAGATAAACAAATGTAATTTATGATGAAAAATGGAAGGAAGTCTATTTTTTACCGAGTAGTGGGTCGCCTGAGTGATGCCCACGCCCATTAAGATCTACAACAACAAAGGTGTTGCCAGACTTTAAGGAGCGTACTCTTACGCGATCTTCTTGAAGGTCCCTAGGTCGTATTGGTTTGGCAACCGATCATTCCACAATGCGGATGTGCGAGGAAGGAAATTATGAAAGTATGATGATGTAAGCCCGGCATAGTGTGACAGGTACCGTTGCTTTTGCTTTGCATAATAATATAATTTGGGTTTGTATGTATGTCACAGCTTTATCTATCAGGCAATAGTAATTTTTCAGTTTCTTCATAGTTTAAGTTCAGCAAAAAGTTCTAAACACCAAATTTACACTTCATAGTCAATAGAGAGTAAAGATTGACAGCCTTTTTTGTCATGCTGTAAAAACGAGGACCAAAGATAGAACAGTAGTGACCTGCTAAAGTATTTCAAAATTTTTGAGAAATATAGACAATGTCTTTTCGATCCACCGCGAGTGTCATGTTTTATTGTCAAGTAGAGTTGTCAATTTAAGTCCAACTTAACAGTGTGTCACAAATAATTTGTCAGGTTGCCATAAGTAGTAAGAAAAATCACTAGGTTAGTTTTACCTGCTGGCTTCTTGTGACTTAGAGCAGCGGAGCTCACGATCTTCTTTCCTATATTGCTGACGACGTCTCCTTTTGATGAGATCACCCTGCCGAGGCTGGCCGCGAGCGCGCCGCCGCCCTTGATGAGCTGACCTTTGAGGATGGTTACTCCACCAGTTATAGCCTTTACCGCTTGGAACAACGTGTAAAGGATGGATTTCTTCAGACCCCAGTAATCAACCTTTTCGTCGTGCTGTAGAATGTCATATTAAGATTAGTAAGAGAGAAAAAATAATAAAAGATATTATTCTTACGACTTCTCGGCAATTTTCTGCACTGGGACTAAGGTATTTAAACTGTTCATCTATACCTTGTTTCATTGCAAGATATTATTGTTGTAAACAAACAAACGTCATTTACCATATATGGCGGCCATTACTCTTTTTATACTTTCATTTGAAATGTAATTTTGTGAAAGTCGTAAGATAAAGTGTAGTAAAATTGTGTAATTTGGATAACTAATGTTTATAACATTTGTTTATAACGTTTGACGAAAATATTTTGGAATTTAGTTTTGTTTACAAAAATTACATCTAGCTCTGAAACAAGGTATAAGTTAATCATTTGTTTAAGATGTTTAGCCTAAGTGTATTTGATCCTATTAAACCGTCCAGGTCTGATGTCTGATGTCCGTCAGATTACATGACGTGTTGCATCTTTTAAAAACCTTGAAAACTCATTCTATTTTCACTACAGAATTATTAGGTTTTCTATTCTGTCACATGAAGTGGCTTCTTTAATACATCGGTCTTAAATTTATAGAAGAGCCGTAGAAACAGCCCGTTTAAAAGCTACAATAGATATTAAAGTAGATGTTTTTGAATATGATAATATATCGTAGTTGGTTTTATAGTTGGTCTTTTAACAGTAAGAGCACTTACCGGTTCATAAGAGTATCCATGTTCTTCTCCGTGTCCAGATTTACTCGATGCAGAGGCTATGAAGGAGGCTGCTCCAGCTGACGCCTGGCCGAGCAGACCGAGCTTGCTCTGGATACCTGCCGACGCTTTCGATGCAACAGCACTCAGTGCTTGAGCCGATGATCGTTTCGTCCTATTGAATCGAAAATATGTATTTTAAATGAATACTTCTTTATTCGCATCTAGTAGTCAATTTTCAATTTTATTGTTAAGATATGAGGGTTTATTTTTGTTGATTATTTATTTTTGTACTATCGTTGCACCTTCCCACCTGTTTTGAGTTATATGCTGTCTATTTTTTTTAATAGAACAAGTTGGCAAACGAGCAAGCGGTTCAGTCGATATCAAGTGTCTGCTACCCATATGCATCTGCAACAAGCTAATGAGTTTCAGATGCGTGCCCTACATAGGAGACAAGACAGAGGATACACAGAAAAAAAAGATATTTCCTTTGTTCTTCATTTCCGTCCTCGTCAAACCCTGTTCCCTTTTCCATCCTTTCCTTATCAGAAAGAGATGGGAAAGGGAAAAGAGTAAGTTAGAGTTGTAGTTTTTTTTTTAAATATGCCGTTTATGTCTTTTGTATGGAATATTGAAATCAATATGGAAGTGCTTCACTGTGCAGTTCTATTATTGATAATTCTGATTAAGATGTTGTCTTAAATGAATACTTCGTTAGTTTTTATTTTTAATCAGTATTTATATGATAGGAAAAGGCCTTGACATATCGCTTGCCAAATGCACTAAACTAAATATCAAATATAAATATTATGTGCCAATTAGAATGTTAAAGCTGACTTATGTTTCATAATGTTCAGTTGATTGATGATTCAACGAATAAGTTATGCTCCTAAATATAAAATAACAAAAAACAGAATGTCTCAAATAAACTTATTTTGTATTTTAAAGAATTATAAATAAAATGTGGGAAATTTTGACAGGCCGAAAAAAATTAATCTGCTATATTAATTAAAATTACTAATTTTTCAGCTAGCCTTCGAAGTCATCATATATATAAATATATCTCTCACGGTTGTAACTCAGAGGGGGGTAGATATTACAGATTTACATATGGCGTGATCCTGGCACACCTCTCCCACTTCTACATCTAGATGTATGATCTACGTACAAATGCTCGTCGGTTACGCTTGGTTTGTCATTAAGATGATCGATTTAAGTTCTCATGGGACGACCCCAGCATACACTGCTACTCACTTTTGCAACATAAATGTGTCTTGTTACTCTCTCCTCATTCATCCTTTCAACATGCTGAACCATACGAAATAAGCATATTAATACAACTTTAGACTTAATTAAAAATTAACTTAATAAAACAAAAAAAAATAGTAAGAAATATGGAAGTACCTCATGATTTCCTCTGCTGCTAGACCCTCGGCCAGTACTTCTAATTGCTGTGGCGTCATCCTGCTGATGGCGGCCATGTCAATGATATCTAGTGTGAGAGGCGCGCGTGGCGCCGGCGCCGCCAGCGACGACGCGAGGCAGAACAAGCACACCCAGACCTACAACAAAAATCATATGTTAGACAAAAACATCTATGTGTACATAAGGCGTTATGTGTTTCATATACTTCAGAACAGATTTCGATAAAATTTTCAGGAAATTCAGATTTCCCTAGCTGGTGACCCTGTGAAGTTTACTAGCGATCGGATCAACATAATTAATACTACTCGTGCGAAGCCGGGGCGGGTCAGTAGTTAAGCATGTTAGTCTATGAAATTTAATTTTGATACTATGATATTTATATTTCTCTAGTAATATCTTTGGCACAACCTCTAGATTCGGATCCAGGAATTACATATTTTAAGGCGGTCCTCGATGGCTATCAGTAGTCCCTTCATGAGCACTAACAGATAGTATATGATAAAAAAAAAATATAATATTATTTCATAGAATCTTTTATTCTTTCATAAAATCATCAATAAGTTATGGTTAAATTTAATAAAACAATATATCAATTAGGTACATTGATGTTAACTGTATGTTTTCTCTTCTACGAGATAGGTTGACAGAAAAATTGATCGCGACACGATGGGTAATTCTTTTACCTTGTTTCTATTGCTTTCATTTCTCACTATTGTTTCTATGGTTTACTAACTATAACTACTACTCGTGCATAATAACATGACTCCTATGCTTCCATGACGTCGGGGATAAAAAAAAAACAGAAATTAGCACGATAAAATCCGTAACATTAGTTCCATTTCAATAATTCCTAATTTATCTGACGTCACATCGACGTCCTATATACAGTGTACAAAAAAGTTTGTAGTCAAATAGTGTAACGACACTAACCTGGCTTCTTAAATCTACCTAGGTCGTCTTTGGTACCAACGGGGAGGTTGGACGTATTCCACGCCAGTCTCATGTTATTGAGCACGCATAGTAATGTATCTTCGTGGTGGTGTATTTATTCTACAATACAAGCTTAGCCCCATGGTTGCGTGTCGTACAATTTAACCGAAACTAAGCTGAACCCATTTTAATATGATTGATCATATAGATTTGAGGTCAAGTTACATTGGATTATAATTGTTTCTCCATACGAATTTTCATCACCGACGTTAGGCCTTTCGGGGTTGAATTTAGAGTAATGCTTATTTAGTGCTCGCCTTTCAGCAGACCAAGTATAATGTTCGATGTAAACGTCTCGCGGTATTCCGTCTTCATATGTATAGGTATTGGTAGTTGGCATGGCACCTTATTCCTTATTCGAAAATATATTCCTCATGTAGATACATAACATTCTCATTATAGGACACAATATCTCCCTTAGGTAATAGTAATTAATTTTTTTATCTGGCACCAAGCAAGCAAGCGTAACATCAAGTTAAATTATTACGCTAATAAGATCTTCTGTATTGTCTATAATTAAAATGAAGGAATCGAAAGACTTAAAATATAGACAATATTTTTCAGATTTCTCGTTTTATTTTATTACAAATGTTATGTGACATCCATGTAATGTCCGAAGAATGTGAAAATCTTAGGTGGCCGCATGGTCCTAAAATGGCGGCCAGTCATGTCGACGCAGCGCATGTAGACCTCCTACACGATGGACTGATGATCTGGTCAAGGTTGCGGGAGTCCACTGGAGTCCACCGATATTTGTGGCGATTATTGGGGGAGGCCTACGTCCAACAGTGGACGAATATTGGCTGAAACGACGATGGCAACGGTTTTCTCCTTATTTTATGTAACAAATAGTTTAGTTTAGTAGACTTTTATATATATTGTAAAAAGAACTGAAGCAAGTTGTACCTAATTATTTACCTTAAATTTGAGTGCTACATGCCACATTTGTAAATAGACTAGTTCTCTAAGAACTCACGAGGAAATAAATAAGTGCGTAAACAAACTCGATCTGATTCCACTGCGCGACTCGCGGTGCGAGCCTTGGCAGTGAAAAGCGAAAGTTATGACGCCGCCGCCGCGAGCGTCACCCCGGTCGCCGCACCTTGTGTTTGGGGCTCCGCAACTAGCGTGTTACTTACTTATTATAATGTAATAAAATAATCCAAATTAAAAGCGTCAATAGCCTAACGGTTAAGGGTACGGACTACAAAACATACAAAACTTGGTCGTGGGTTCGAATCAACCTTTTGCCAGCTTGGTTAGGAATGGTTAAAAGAAATATTAGGAAAGTCGATAATCTTTAAACCTACTACAGTATGGACTTCGGTCGTACTATGCCGACTCCACATAAAAAGTGCGAAAAGAGGAGAATAAAATAATCCTAGTTATTTGTTATTTATTCATGTGAATGAAAGATTCTTCGTTTATTTGTTACGCTTTGAAGCCTCAAAGAACTCAAGGCAAAGACTCACATACTCTTATTGAATTTTTTTGTTAAAGAGTGATAAGATATCTAGTGGAGCCGAGCACCTAGCTATGCTCCGATATGTGCTATAAGTACGGATGGACTTTTTCGTGATCCTCGCATTTGGATTTAGATGTTAAAACACGATGTAGGAACATAACCCACCTTATTAGTGCTGCGGACGCGCAGGATTGCAGAGTGTAACTGTATGCACGTGTGCCCGAAGCACGCATCCCGATCACACACTGCTTATGATCACTAATTTTATACTATTTTTTTAACCCAATGTATACATAAACATGTGCTGAATAAATTAATTTAAATCTGCTCTTCGCAACATCGTTCCAAGTTTTTTATATTAAAATCTTTACTGTTTCATAGCCCCACTGTTTAAATACTTGACGTCTCTAGAAACTTCAATACGTAAGTTGAATTGGAAAAATATTTTTTAGACATGAGTTAATTTCTTAGTAAGTATTAACGAGAATGCTTAATTGTCCCTCGTTAGGAGACGTTGGCTGAAGACAGGTCCGATTGGCGTAAGGCGGTAAAGGTGAAGGTTGTCATTCGAAAATGAACGTAGACGATAACTTGATACTAAAAGGTGACAAATTAAGAGCAGACCTCCATCTAACATAAACTACAAGTATGAAAATGGTATCCTCACATGTGTCAAGTGCTCTCCTTCATTCACTGCCAAAATTGGGTACATCAGCCCCATTCGTGGGCGCCATTAACGCTCCATAAATTAAGGTTGAATAGAAGCAGTTGTCGTAGCCGAAGCTCATTATTTATTATTAACGCGAACTTTTATAAATAATTTGCGATTATTTTATTCTTACACTAAGCCTGAAAATACAAAAAAATGGTCACAGGCAACTAATTGTTGGAAGTAAACACAATTTATTGTGATCTTTGACTGAAAAAGTCTGTATCACGACCAGGATACTTCTTACAAATGTTCTAAGACATATTAGTAGTGTCTCAGGATGTTTTTGAGTCAACGCCCAAATTTAACATCTATAAGTAAGATGTCATTGATACACTTTTTCTTGTCTATCGAAAGAATATATTTAAGCGACCAGTGCCATTACTAAGCACAAGCAACTCTTCTATCTAATCCTGTGGAAGATATTTGATCTACAATAAAGGCGGATGATATTGCTAAAGAAAATAAGACGGTTAAAATGGCAATGCGATGGACCGAACACATGACAGCAGGTATAAATAGGCAGGCAAGTTTGACCTTGTTAGAGCCCGCAATAACATCAGTTGCACGAATGGGCCGGCTCGACCGGTGAAATACCACGACCTCATAGAAGACAGGAAGGAGGAGGAGGAAGAGGTCTAATTATATTCACCCTCCCTTGCCCATCCAATAATAAAAAATGGGACGGGGAAAGGGAATTTGACAGAGAAGGGATAGGATAGGAAAAATAAGTATCCTTTTGGCTGTCTATTCCCTCCTCTGTCCATTAAAGGTAGTTCATCCTGCAGTTCATCAGGTTGTTGCAAATGCCTATGGATAGCGGTTACTTAATACTAGGAGAACCGCGTGCTCGTTTGCCACCTTCTACCATAAAAAAAGAAAATACAAAGTATCAAAAATAAAGGCTTAATGATAATAATGGACCGAAAACCAGCAATAGGGAGTTGCAGTTCCTCTGGTGTAGTGGATGCTCATGTGATCACTTGAC